>OVBE01000644.1:0-46663 GCA_900406425.1 Iberis pinnata | reverse complement strand
GCAGCGGAGGCGCGAAGCCCGCCACCGGCGACAAAAAGAAACAGCGGCGGAGGAAGAGGACTCTCAAACCGATAGATGAAATGGAGAGAAGTTTAAAATAATACTTCTCCAGTTGAAGAGTATTAAAGCAGAAAAAAACGAAATAGAGCTTGAAATACTTTTGTCTCACACTGTTTATTCATAGCCAAAGTTACAAACGTACAAAGGACTAAGACAAAAGGAAATATAAAAAAATCTAGTACACAAAGGTGAAACAAACAAATTTATAATTTGGGAATTCTCAAATTTATCACTTTATAATTTTAGTTTCAAAATGTATCAAATATTTTCAATTATATTAAGAAAGCCACAAAATATTGTTGTAAAATATCATTTAAATTTTTAAATATAAGCTCTAAATCTTCAAAAATAATTCTATACACTTTAAAAAAATAAATATTAGAATATAATTAGTGAACTCTAACAAAAACAAATTATACCTTGAATTCAATATTCATATTTGTGGTATTTTTTTAAAAAAAAAACATCTTAATGATACATTTAAAACTATTTAATGATATCTTTAAAACTATTTAACAGTGTGTCGTATATTTGTCAAGATAGTATTTCATAAATACTTCAAATAATATTATAACTAGACGATAACATGCGCGGGAAAATGTATTATATTTTATACTGATTTTGTGTTTAGATTTGTTTTTTGTTTTTTTTTTAATTTGTTTTAGTTGGTGTCCTAGATATTTTTTCTTTAAGGTTATTTGTTTTTGTATAATTTTTTATGTTCATTTAGTATTTTTTCGAAAATAATAAGAATAAGAATATGTAATAAATAACACTCATAAAAATAATATGGAAAATTGTATTCAAACACAAAAATATATATATATATATATTCAACAAACCACATTCATACTATAACTTTTGAAAAATCTCTTTGAAAACTACATTCATTGTCTTCTTTAATGGTTTACCTTCTTCATCAACAATAAAAATTTTCAGTCCCTTTTTGGATGTAACTCTTGATAATGGTACATAGAATTGTCCATGAGAAAACATCGGTCTAGGCAAGAAAAGACCTACTTGTTTCAGTGATTGTTCTTTACTCGTATTAATAGTCATGGCAAAAGCACCTATAATTGGAAATTTTCTATGCCTCACTTTGAAAGGCAGTTTAGTGTCTGGCGGTGTGATAACAACCTTAGGAATCAAAACAATATCTTCTCCTCGATCTCTTGTTATAATTGTAGCTTGTAAAACATGATTAGTCATTTGTGTTACCAGAAGTCGAGTACCATTGCATAAACCACCATTAGAATCTAAATTTCCTAGCAACGTGATAGGAGTATCAATCTTCATACGTAATGAATGTTTCAGAAGACCTGAGACTTTTATACTGTGTAGAAAATCTTAAGTAAAAATAGGATTTGTAATCGAATCTTCATCAGTAAGATGTAGACTATCAACAATTAAGTTGATTATCTCATAACATGTAGTAAGTAAGTAATATATTATGGTTAATTTATATTTAAAAATGGTATAAATATATGCAACATAGTTTATATGTTAAAGATTCAACTTACCAATCAACTTATCAAGCATTCGCTCATTTATCATGTCGATCTCTTCATTAGTTGGACATAATATTGCTTTTTCTTGAAAAAAATTTGGATCATTATTTACTTGTAACAACTTTGGATCACTGTAGATATGTGTACTTATTGATTCAATAAGATCTTCTGAATCTGTAACAAGAAATTCTTCAAGAATATCAATTAGGGCATCTCCATCATTAGGCTCACCGACGTTTCCATCATCCACATCAAGTATCCAATCTGAAAACTCTTTGATGTCCTTAGCATCAGCAATACTTAAATTATTTGAACAAAGATGCATATTCTTAGTCAACTTAAGAACTTTTTAGTGATCCCAAATATATGATACGTTTAAAGATGATAAGACTATTTATGCCCTACCAGCTCCATTAATTACTAGCAAAAATTGTCTAAAATTACCTGCGATTACAACCAGCTTTCCAGCAAAATGTTTATTTATCTACTTTACCGATAATATCAGTTAAACTCCGGTCCAAAGATTCAAAACAATACCTACTCATCATTGGAGCTTCATCCCATATAATAAGCGATGATGCTCTTACTAATTTAACAAGTTCTGACCCTCGACCCATTGAACATGTAGTAAAATCATATGGGTTTATTGGGATTTTAAACCTAGAATGTGCAGTCCTACCACCTTCTAACAATAAAGAATCAATTCCCCTGGAAGAAAATTTGAGAGCGATGTTTCCTCTATACATAATAGCTGCTGAGAGTTTTTTTCCACACAAACGTTTTATTAGTTCCACCAAAACCATAAACAAAAAACTCCACCTAAATTATTTGTAACAATACCAACAATCTTGTTATATATTTCTTTTTGCTATGATGTAAACAATTCAATCCATTCGTTATGTTGTTGTCTTAACTTCTCTCTATCATAATTCTTTTCATCAATGATATAACGATTAGAGTGTCGTACCTTCTTGATTTGGTGGAGGCATCATTTCATAAGATTCTAGCGAACTTCCATTTCTCAACAATTATTCTATCTCATGTAATGCATAAGTCTTCTTCTCTTCATCATTTAATTTAAGTTCTACAAATTTTTTTTGTGTGGTCAAACCCATATTTTCATTATAATTAAAGTTTTAGAGATAAAATATCCCCCACACAAAAGGTCTTAAGGTAAAAAATGACAATACAAATTACAATACATAAAAGATACTTCAAATCACCTAAGATTGGAAGGGAACTAATTCCATTGACAACAATAAAAAAACTAAGGAAATTATTTATTATATCAATAGTAATTTCAAACTTGGAACGCCTTGACAAAGGTTGCGATTTTGAAAACAACAATTGTGAACAAACTCCTACTTCATACATTGTAAAGATAGTCTTCAGAGCTAATAATCTCATAAAGATCCTTGCAATTGATATAATATTACTACAAGGAGAGATTAGAGAAACACCAAACTTCATAAAGGAGCAACAACGGCAACGAGTTCCCACCATCATATATGTCAAGCGATTTAAGAATTCCAATACCAAACAATGAAAAAATGAAGAACGAACAAGGATACATGTAGAGACTAAGGCCAAGCAAGTACGTATCATCGGCGGAAGGGCTTTGGTTTCGTCATTATAGGGCGCCAAAGGTGGTGTAAGGATTCTGAAACAAGAACAAATTCCAGAGCAGAGTCGAGAGCTCATTACATATAGAGCACCAGTTTGGTCCCAAACGACCATACAAGATGGTAAATAAGAGACAACAACACAATACGGTAAGAGAGAACTACTCGTACAAGATGGTAAAGTAGAGCCAACCGCACAAGATGGTAACAGAGAACAGACCATACACAACAAAAAAGGGGACATAACCACACAAGACGGTAAGAGAGAGCCAACTATACAAAATGGTAAAATAGATCTAACCGCACATGACGCTAACAATGCCCAGAGCATACACGACGATAAAGGAGAAACAGCTTTAGAAGATGAATCTGGGACCAGGTCAGTGAAGACTGCACGGACAGAGCATGATGGCTCCCCTTTCATCATGGAACCGGAAAGCTTCACTTGCGGTCTCAGCAATAGTGGAGACAAAGGCCAGAAGGGCAATTGGAGCAAAGATGAAGGCCAGACGAGCAGATCGATCAGAAGCAATTTCCCACATCGGAGACGACGTTCGAAAGCAATACGAAAGAGACGGTGGAATAGACAGTGACATGAGCACACAATGACGAAGGAGATGAAGAGAGAATCACACACCAACACGAAAAAATAAAGGGCATGCGAACATAGGCGACGCCAGCGAGAGCACCGCCGCTGGTGTCGGGAAACACCATGGTTGGGTACTCCTTGGGACTCGAGTCTTAGAGAGTTCTTAATGTCTAGGGCGAACTAAGTTCTACAATAACATAAATTATATATTTTAAAATAAAAAATTAATACAATAATGATAAAAGGTTATAACATGGATTTTTGTATACTACTTATTTTTCTCTCTCAAGGGAAACATCACTCATCCCTATCAACTATGCGTGTTCAAAGCCGGTCCACCCAGACTATTCGACTCCTTAGAATTTCACCCAATCAAACACATCTCATCACTATTTCATCTCATCTTTTCGAGTAAAACTCAGTCACCCTGCGCAATAAATTGAAATATATTCACGATTTCTCCTAACAAAAATGTCTTCTCCAATCGCGATTACAAGCTAAATTTACCTATAAAAAATATTCTCCAACAAGCATATTCATTTTTTATTTCGATTTTGGAGATGTAGAGTTCTTAATCACGATGTAGATGATTTCGATTAATAACCCCAGATCCCCAAAATCGAAATGAAAAGTGAATTTGTTAGGTAAATCTGGTTAGATAATAGTTTTTAGGGGTCAATTTAGTTTGTAATTGTGATTAGAAAGGTCAATTTTGTTACGAAAATCGCGATTAGATTTCAATTCATTGCGCAGGGGGACTAAGTTTCAATTAAAAAAATGAGGTGGAATAGTGATGAGATGTGTTTGATTGGGGGTAATTCTAAGGAGTCGAATAGTCTGGGTGGACCAACTTTGAACACGCATAGTTGAGGGGGCTGAGTGATGTTTTCCCTTCTCTTAATATATTCAGACAAAATTTTCTAAGTTTGATCCCAAACATAGTTCGGCTTTTTGTTTAAAAGCATGATTGCAAAGAAATTACGAAAATGATCTCCAAAAGACCATAAGCTAGCAGTAATTATGCTTTCAATATACACCTTATCATCCTCTAAAATATTGCGGGCATAACATGCTTCTTTAAACGTCAGATAAACAACGTTTCTATATGTTCTGAGGTCTTCAAATGAAATAGGATATTTGACAATGTTGAGAATAACTCTATGAAAATAGCCCTCTTCAACATTACGTGGAATATAAGTGAGATGACCATCTTTTTCTGCATAAGTAAGCGTTCTTGATAACTCATTCATGTTATTCAACTCGAACCAAGCTAAGAACTGAGATTTTCAATAGATTTCCTATTTAAAATTTCTTCGATTTCATCATCATCCTTTAAAAATAGTAGTTTCTTTTCTGGAAAATGAAAGGAAAACTTCATTACTGGTGTTGTTCGAAAGTGAATTGAAAATTTGAATATTCTCCAAACAGCTTCAGTTGCTAAAACATACCTACAAACAATATTCATTATTTTATATATATATATATATATATTTTTTTTTTTTTAATGTATACTTTTTAATAATACATAAAAATAAAATAATATATTTACCTACAATCGAAGTAGTCTTTGATTTTATTCTTCTTTTTCCCTTGACATTAACCATCTTTGTTATCATTGACATTAAAACCATTTCCCGACTCAACAACAACATAGGAAAAATCATGACCTTTGTTTATATACTTAAATAAGTATTTGATAGATCATATTTGGTTGCACCATTTCATATTAATATGTGTATGAAATCTAACAGATAATTCTTTGTTATATGGTACAACATATCTATTATCACATTTAATACCACTTTTCAACAAAGTTGCCAGCATCTTGTCTTCTATACACTGGAACACAATCGTTGTCAATTGTCGTCATATCAAAAAGAGTTTAGTTTTTCTTAAAGCATTTTCCATCAACCATACATGGTGATTTAGGGTTGGCTACGCCACATGATCCATGAATCATACAGTTTTTTTTCTACTTCATAGAGTTCTAGTTCTTCATACTTATTAGGAATTTCAGCACATATAACTTTGTCAATGTCATCAGGAGATGGAAACTTACAACTTGGATGCATATAAAGAAAAATATGAGCATGTGGTAAACCTCTATTATGAAATTCCACCGTATACATAGTTGTAATAATATTAAAAAAAATGTTAGAAAGTTAATATTATAAAGAATATAATATTATGATTAATCTTATTTACCTGATATCGTTTCCCAAAAATGTTTTTTCGGTTAAATATTTCAATAACTCATCAAGTTTAATCTTAAAAATACGATAAACAACATATGGTCGATCTTCATATTTTAATTTACGTTTTTCAAGATACCTTGTAATATGTGGCCATTTTAGATTACACTTGAAAGTAATGAAGAGATCTAGGAAACCAAAATATTTGCAAGTGACCATAGCATCATAATAACACAGTTGTTTATACCCTGGACCACCAGTGAATGAAGTTGGAAGAATATATTGATTGCCTTTTTCATTAAGGTTTCTATTTCCTGTATTTGATGCTTCTTTTATGGTATCAAAATGATCAGCACGTAAAGTCAGAATGATTAAGTTTTATATTTCAAAGCCTAGTCAACTTAATCATAGTATATACATCAACCAAAAATTGCTGAAATAGACGTCTACTCCGTAAAAGAGTATGCTTTTCATTCTCCCTCTATTGAATACAAAAAGAAAAAAACCTCTTGCATTGTGATATTCTTCACATTCTTTTTTTGGTTGACACCGGTAAAACCTTTTTCAATTCCTAATCTAAAACCATCTTCACCATAAGGGAATAGCAGAGGGTATTGTAATGCCAAATAAGTAGGATGTATTTCATTGATTCTCTGAAGTCTATCAGACTTTTCTTCAATTACTATGTCTCTTTTAGGCATTTCACATTGAAAATCTCCAAAAATCAACGTAGCAACTTCATGAATAGTAGATATGTTATAATTCCTACCATCTTTTCTATTCCGATAAGAAATAACCCTCATATGGAATTTTTCATTATCATTTGAACACACTCGATCTTTTGCATATCGGAAATTTTTGACATAAAGATATCTTCGTAACTGTTTCAATCACTTTTTTTAAGTTTGGATTTTCCTTTATTAAAGGACTTTTTTTCTCTTGCTGTAGAAAAGGTATATAAATTTGTAAAAATGATATAGTGTAGTTAAATGTAGTTACCAAGTTAAATATTTACCTCATTATATTGGCCATGTTTTTCAATGGTTTTTTATTTATGAATTACTACTTGAAACTTCATTTTTAATAGTTTTCTTTGACATTTTTCGAGATCAATACTTGATTGTGAATGATGAATCGTTTAACACATGCGAGTTAAAGATATAAAAACTATAAAGTAACGTAAAGCAGTTTAGAGCTAAAAGTCGTGTCAAAAAAAAAACGGAGAATCTTTGAGATTGGATTGAAAGAGGCGCCTTCTAGGTCTACAGGCGATTCTTTCCTTATTAGCTTGACATGCACGTTTTTCCCTCGCTGGCGCACGGCCGCTGCCGTCATGTCGTCACCGCCGACTCAGCATGGCGGTGCCGGAGCTTCTTCTTCCTTGTCAAGATGGGCTTCACTTGTCGTCCCCTCTGACCTACGATCCCTTCCCTCTTCGCGTCCTGCTTTCACTTCATCGAATGGCGTTTTATCAGCCACTATACCTTCGAAACTTCTCTCTGACTCATTACCACTTTGGAAAAAATTTTTAGTTGGATATTTCATAGGCACATCACCTCATATCGAAAAGGTCCATGCTACGGTTAATCGGCTTTGGAACCGTGATGGCAAATCACAAAAAATTGATGTCCAGTTCATCAAAGATGACACTGTTCTCTTTAAGATCGACTCACCCTCTCTTCGTAATAGCATTACTCGGAAAAATATTGGCATATTTCTGACGTTTTACTTGTGGTGCAGGATTGGAATCCATCTAGGATCAATCGAAAACCGGACCTTACCGCTATGCCATTGTGGGTCGACTTCTGTAACGTTCCCGACACTCTCTTTTCCAATAAGGGCCTCAAGTTCCTCGGTGACATTGTCGGTGAAGCCCAGAAACTTCATCCCATAACTGAACGTTGTATGCGTCTGGATATTGCTCGTGTTATGATCGCTGTCAATTTGGAGAAGGAGCTAACCGAGGAAATTCGATTAACCGATATTGCTCAACCTATCCTTGTTTCCTATCCTTAGCTTCATGTTAGATGTACTCAATGTCATGCTTGGGGTCATAAGCCCAAGGATTGTCTTACTAAAGATGCCCTTTCAAAGGACAATTCGCATGACCAAGACAATCCCAACCCCTCAACAATCGCTTCACCAAATGTCTCACCTGTACCAATTCAAGACCAACTTGTGGACTCAACCACGGCCCAACTCACTATCGCACACTCCACATCTCAACCTCAGCACCACCATATTCTCACGGGCTCTACCCACTCCACATCACCTAATGATTCACTCTCTCAGCTAGTTATTGATTTAATAAACACTAATACCACTACTACTAATCTCGTTCATGATACAGGTGTTCTCAATGCTCATGAGGTTGCTCATGCTTCTTCTACTCACTGTAAAGTCTCCCTCAATGTTCCGGCCCTTGAGATTTTCGATCCGACAATTTCATCGCCTCATACCGTAGCTGCAAACTCCACCGTCATTGACACCCAAGTTGATGCCGAAGCCGCAGCCATCAACGATGGTTGGGAGACGGTTGTAAGGGGGTCCAAACTTCACTCCTCCCCTTTGAAGACCTCCATCTCGCCTCCTCCTTCCTCTCCTAAATTCTCACCTTCTCGTTTCTTTGCTTTAGCTAATGAATGTGATCTTGATGATGTTGATAAGGGTGATAAGGAAGAAGGACAAATCTCTGACTCGGAGCAGGATGTCCCTCACGTTCCCGGAAGAGCCAATATATCTAAATCCTCTTAGCGTCCAAAGAATAAACAAACATTACCAGCGCTGGCTTCTCGAAAGTTAGCGAAGCAAGCTCCTTTGAAGAAATCGACCCATGTCTCCTCACGGAGACACTAATGCCATGTCATTATTTGCATGGAATACCCGAGGTTTTAATCAACCTTGGAAACATTAGATCGTCCGTAACTGGATTCGATCAACTTCTCCACAGTTTGGTTGTTTGTTAGAAACACGAGTTCAAGCTCCTAATTTCCTTCAAGTTGTGCAATCTGCTCTACTTGGGTGGAGTGTTATTCATAATTACTCTGCCCACCGGTTGGGTCGTATATGGGTTTGTTGGAAGGAGGGAACCATTGTCACGCCCATCCTAATCACTTCTCCACTTATTTCTCTACTTGTTACTCTTTTATCAGGTGAGGTTGTTCTAATCTCTTGTGTTTATGCTTCTAACTTTCAGGATGAACGTTCGCAGCTATGAGATTCCTTGCGAGCTACTCGCCTTTCCTGTGGTTCCCGGGCAGTCCCTTGGATTGTTTTTGGGGATTTTAACGAAGTCCTTGCGGTTTCTGATTATTCTAGTATGGGATCCTGTACTCGTGCCCTCGGAATGAATCAGTTTCAGGAGCTTGTTCATGATTGTGACTTAGCAGATTTAGAGTATGTTGGACCTCGTTTCACCTGGTGGAATCATCAAAGCGACAACCCAATAGCTAAAAAGCTTGATCGGGCACTGATAAATGACACATGGTCATCTATGTTCCCTCAAGCCTATGCCGTCTTTGAAGCCAATGGCGTCTCTGATCATGCCCGCTGTGTTATTCATTTTTCATCCTTATCTATTACTACTCGTAAACCATTCAAGTTTAATAATTTCTTGATTGATGATTCATCCTTTCTTCCTATTCTCAGGTCTCACTGGGATTCTTTTGCACCCATCCATCACTCTCGAGTTGCTTTGCGGTTACTATACGTGAAGCTCAAGACCCTCAAAGCCCAGCTTCGGCACCTCAACTCCTCCCTATTTGGTGATATCTCTTCGTTCTCGTATTGCTTATTATCATCTTCTCTTTTTTTGTAATCAGGTTCTTATCAATCCTTCGAAGCCTGGTTTCGTGCTGAAGCGGTTGCTGCCCAGGACTAGCGGTTCCTTGCGTCCTGTGAGGAATGGTTTTATCAGCAAAAATTCTCGTATCAATTGGCTAGCTAATGGTGACCAGAATACAGCTTTCTTCCATCGTGTCTCGAACAGCCGAGTTTCGAGAAACACCATTCGCCGTCTTCTTTTACCCTCAGGCGATCTTACCACTGATCAAGATGAAACCAAGAAAGCAGCGGTTTCTCACTTCAAAACCTTCCTCCAAGCTTCGGTTAACAGCCTCCCCATTCCCATTCAAGAGCTTCGTTCGATCATATCATTTCGATGCTCGACTGACGCCATTGAAGCTCTAGAAAGCCCGATTTCAGCCTCAGAAATTCATTCAACACTGCTATCTATGCCCTCTAACAAAGCTCCTGGTCCTGATGGTTTTACTACTGAGTTTTTCACGGCAGCTTGGCCTATCATTGGTACTGATTTTGTTAATGCGATTCAATCTTTTTTTTCTGTTTGGTTTCCTCCCTTCAGGTATTAACGCCACCCTGGTGGCACTCATATCCAAAGGTGATGACCCACAGACAATGAAAGATTATCTCCCGATCTCGTGCTGTAATATCATTTACAAAGTCATATCCAAGATTCTTGCCAACATACTCAAGGTTCACCTTCCGGCTGCCATTGAGGGTAACCAAAGTGCCTTTGTTCAAAATCGTTTACTCTTGGAGAATGTTCTGTTGGCGACGGAAGTAGTCAAGGATTACCACAAGCCAGGCTCCTCCTCAAGTGCTACCCTGAAATTGGATATCTCCAAAGCGTCCGATACCGTTAACTGGAATTTTTAGTGTCGGTTTTGCAGGTTACGGGATTCCCGGACCGTTTCATTCATTGGATCTATACATGCATATCCACAGCTACTTTCTCCATAATGGTGAACGGCGAACCTGCAGGCTATTTCCCGAGTAGACGCGGCATTCGTCAGGGATGTGCTCTCTCTCCGTATTTATATGTTATTGCTAATAATGTTATATCTGTTATGCTTAACTATGCGGTGCTATCGGGTTCAGTAGGTTACCATCCTCACTGCCGTTCCATTAAATCAACTCATCTTAGTTTTGCAGATGACATCCTTGTCTTCTTTGATGGCACTTAAAACTCATTGCAGAGCATCCTAAGGGTCATGGATCGTTTTGGCTCAGCCTCAGATTTGCGTGTTAATCTAGCTAAGTCTTCCATTTTTTTTTCCAGGTTCCCCCTCTCCACTACTTCGGCAATACATCGACACCGTCCACCTCCCCATTGGTTCTCTACCTGTTCGTTACTTAGGGCTCCCACTGACTACTAAATCACTATCTGCAAACGATTATGCCCCGCTTATTGACCGTGTGCGCTCGCGGATCACCTCATGGTCCGCTAAGCTTCTATCTTTTGCGGGCCGTCTACAACTCATCTCCTTGGTTATTGTCAGCATGGTAAACTTTTGGCAATCGGCTTTCAGGTTACCGAAACACTGTCTCAGTCAAATTAATAGTCTCTGCAGTAACTTTCTATGGTCTGGTACTGCCACTAACCATTCTATGTCCAAGTTGAGTTGGAATGACGTTTGCAAGCCTAAGGCGGAAGGTGGACTTGGTATTCGCAGGCTAGAGGACACTTCCACGGTCAACGCTCTCTCTCTCATTTGGTGTCTTTTCACTAGTCCCTCTTCACTCTGGTGTGCATGGACTCGCGATTACTTACTCCGCAATACAACCTTCTGGGGTGCGCCTGTTACAAGTCGAGGATCCTGGATGTGGCACAAGCTACTCAAGATTCGCCCACTTGCCTCTCAATTCCTTCGGATGAGTGTTTCTAATGGCTCTATCACTTCATTTTGGTTTGATCATTGGTCTACTTTGGGTCCTTTGGATTCTCTTACAGGTGATGTTGGCATTCGAGAAATGGGTGTTCCAAGGCATGCCAAGGTTCTTGATGTCGTATCCCGAGGTGAATGGTCCATTCATTCGTCACGGATGCCATCTATAAGGGAGCTTTGTGATCGCATCACCCGTCTCCCACGCCCTCAACCGCTGATGCCATCAGATACTCCTCTCTGGAGACAACATGATGAGGTGTACACGCATTGTTTCTCGTCGAAGTCAACTTGGAATCTGATCCGTCATAGGGGAGAAAGAGTTCCTTGGTTCTCCACGATTTGGTTCCCACAAGCTATTCCTCGATATGCTTTTATTGTCTGGCTTGCTGTGATTGACAGGTTATCTACAGGAGCAAGGATGCGACTCTAGGGACAAACTCAGCCTTGCGTCCTTTGTGGAGAACCTGAGGAGACTAGAGATCATCTCTTCTTTGCATGCCCATTCTCCTACATGGTCTGGGAGCCATTAGTAAAGCCGTTACTACCACGTCCCAACCCGGATTGGACAATCACTCTCACTTCTCTCCGGCGCGGATCCCACACACTAGTGGATCAGATTCTTCTACGCTTGGCTTTCCAAGCTACTGTTTATCATATCTGGAGGGAACGCAACAACAAGATTCATGGAAAACCGGTGCACACTCCAGCTCAATTGCGCAGGATCATTACACACATAATCTGTGATAGAAGCATCAGTCTCCGATATCCTACTGGTTCAAAACTGCATTCACTTCTGCAGCGTTGGTCGTCCCTTCACTGATTGTTATTGCTATGACCGACCATTCTCTCTATTCTTTCATGCCATCNGAGGTGTGTACTCTTTTTCCTTTCGCTAGTTTTGTCCCATTGGGTTTTCTAGCGAAAGGTTTTAACGAGGCACCCTCATACCATACCACACCAGGCTTTTTCTTCACAGCTATTACAACTCATTGATTGTTTAAAACCTTTTGTAAATATTTTCAGTTTTGATTTATAATTATAAAATTTCATCAAAAAAAAAAAAATGTAAAGCAGTTTATAAAATTTATTAACCGAATAATTTTAATAATAGTATAACACAACATAAAGATTATTAAAACAATTTAGCAAATTATAAGAAAATAAATTTAACATTACTTAAAGAAGTTGCCATAATACCTTCAAATATACGATATTCGTCAAGATTTTGTTTTCAAATATATAAAGTATTCATGCAAATTTGGAAAGAAAATAGAATATCTATATTAAAATGATTTGGTTAAATAATAATAATTTATTTACAATAAAACTTTCTAAGTTCTAATATATCTATTTATTACTAAAAAAAATAAAATATCATTAAAATAATGATAATTAATATCGTTTTACTTTAAAAAGGTTTAAAATTCTACTACAAATAATTTTAACTCGTTAATTTAAAATAATTTTTATATATTTTTAAAACTAAAGATTATAATCATTAGAGAGTATAATTATTAATAAAACATTAACCGAGAACACAAAATTAACAGTTACTAATACGAGTCGGATTTCTTTTATATCGCACCTATTAAAAATTAAATGGTCAAAATGGTTTGCATTTTAGAAGAAAAAAATAAGAGAAAAACTTGTGTTCTATGATATTCCTCTAGAATTAAATCATTTGTTAGATTTTTTTAAGAACATGATTTCCTCTAGATGTAATGGAACTAGGTGGAAAATGCTCAATTTCACCCAAAAAATTTTCTCTCCAAATTAGTAGAGAAACATAACTGTTACAATTCCTCTAAATTTTATTTCTCTATCTTTTTCTATACTATTTCACTAATTATTATTTTTATGCAACCATTTGCACCCAAACTGTCTTTACCTACCATATTTATATATTTTAAAAACTTATCAATTCTCTCTTGTTCTTCTCTTTAATCCTAAAAAATATCCTCTCATTCAACTTCTCTGAAGAAGATAAACAGGTAAGTTTTTCTTAAATCTATTCTACTATTGTAACTTTGGTTAGTATTTGGAAAATAGTTTCTTTGTTAGAAGAAAACTCGATCTCAATCGTTTTTCGTTAACCGATTTTTGGAGTATGACTTCACCTTTTTTTTTGCCATCTTAAATAATTAATTAAGGAGGGGAGAAAAGAGTTTACAGAGAACAGGGGAGCTAAAAACAGAGAAACAGAGAAGAGAAAAACAAGAACAAAAAGAGCTTGAGAAATCAGCTCAAATAATCTCTGAATCGAAGAGGGAGACAAGCCAAGATGGAGGGCCTGAAGCTACATAGGATTGCCAAAGATTACAAGAGATGACACTCGAAGCTATTTGATGAGCACCTCTGTTCTGGAAACGAGCTTCTAAATCAAAAGTCCAGCTTCTGAAGGATGAGAGGAGAGCCAATAAGGATGATAGGTTAGCATGCTCAGATTGCCAGGGAGAAGAGGAGGAAAGGCAGCTCACAAGCCTTCCTGATTCGGAGCCAAAAATAACCGAAGAAATATGAAGGTCCAACATGCTAGATACAACCCATGAGGTGGCCTTAAATAAAGCATATGTCTTTGAAGGAATACGAGTGAATGATCTTCTGCTATGAAGAAGGACTTGTCCAGAAGGATTTCTAAGAACCCAAGAAGCTCCTAAACATTTTGATTTAGATTTCCAGCACATACCTATGTTACATTTTAGCCAAGGAGGAGATGGAGGATTCCAAGATTTCTTCTCTGATGCTCTAACTTGATGAGATACAGAATCAGATTGGTTCGCAAGAAACCAAAGAGATGCTTCTTGAGAGGCTTTTTCCACTGTTAGATTGGGTTGATATAAATGCCCTTCGATGGAGAATTTATTTCTTGATTTTCATGCTCTCAATGCTTGGTTTTGACAGCAAATGGATAAAGTGGATAATGAGCTGCATAACTTGTGTCAGTTATTCAGTCCTTATGAACAACCAACAATTTTGTTTAATCAGCCCTTCAAGAGGAATTAGGCAAGGAGATTCAATCTCACCACTTCTATTTGCAATCTGTGCTGAATGGATTTCTCATATGATGCAAAAAGCATAAACAGATGGTTTAATCTCAGGGCTTCAACTCCATCATCAAGGTCCATCTATCTCACACCTACTCTTTGCAGATGATAGCCTGTTCATTTGCAAGGCTTCCCTTATAGAATGCAGTAATCTCAGGTCCATTCTAGAACAATATTCATCAGCCTCAGGTCAAAAAATCAATTATGAGAAATCTGCAATAACTTTTGGAAAAAGAATAGACCTTCACTACAGACAGTTTGTCAAAGCTCTCCTCCAAATTCATAAAACAGGAGGTTCATCCCATTACTTAGGCCTACTTGAGGTTTTCACAGGCTCCAAGACAAAGCTCCTGAATTTCATTCATACTAAACTCAGAGCCAAGATGACATGATGGTTTGGCAAGCTTCTTTCACAAGGTGGTAAAGAGATTCTTCTGAAAGCTGTTGTAAATGCATTACCTTCCCATGCTATGACTTGTTTCAAGCTACCAAAGCAAACATGCTCATCTATCACCTCAGCTATGGTAGAATTTTGGTGGAAGACCGTATTAGGCAGGAGGAAGATAGCCTGGGTAAGCTGGGATAAACTCTGTCTGTATAAACACCAAGGGGGAATGGGATTCAAGGACCTAGAATGTTTCAATCTAGCCTTACTTGCCAAACGGAGTTGGAGATTTCTGAGTCATCCAACAACTTTATGTGCTTTGTTTATCAAAAGCAAATACTACTTTTACTCAAACTTCCTAGATTCTGACTTGGGTGATAACCCTTCATATGCTTGGAGAAGCCTCTTAGAAGGGAGAGAACTAATGAAAAAAAGGGATTAGAATAGCAGTGGGCAATGGAAGATCAATAAATATCTGGACAACTGCTTGGTTAGAAGAAGGTACTAGAGCACCATTGATAAAACAAGGAATGATTGATCTCAACATGAAAGTCTCTGACTTAATCTCTGTCTCAACTGGTCACTGGGACATGGACAAGTTAGATTTCTGGTTCCATAGAGAAGATCAAGCAAGAATCAGGATATCAAACCAAGAATCTCTCTTGATGACTTTCACATTTGGCGTCATACTTCAAATGGTGAGCTGTCAACAAAAACAGCCTATTCATTGGCTCATGCAACAAAATTTGAAGAGCTGATAACCAATATGTGCTCTCACCCCTCTCTAATCCCACTAAAAGAACAGGCATGGTCTCTTAAAGCACCTTCAAAAATCAGAGTTTTTTGGTGGAAGGCACTGAACAATGCTTTTCCAGCCATGAACAATTTTGCATCGAGAAAACTAAAAGTTACCAACTCATGATCATTCCGTGGACTCGAAGAAGAAACTATTAACCATTGTCTATTTTTTTGCTCTTTTACTAGACAGATTTGGACCTTGTCTAGTTTCCCTTTTCCACTTGGTGGATTCCATTCATCATCAGTCTATGCCAACATTAACCACCTCTACTTGGTCTTAAAAGATGCAGCAATTCCCTGGAGTATTAAAAGATTTATACCCTGGTTACTTTGGGGATTATGACTTCGCTTTAAATAATTACCCCTTATTATTGAATCTTCTTGTGGTATTTTACACTGCATGTTCATTTTTTATTATTTTAAATCGGTTTGATGTTTTAATAATTACGAATATCATCAACTATAGTTTTCTTATGACGCTATTGTTATTCTGTAATGAGATCAAATTTGATTGTTCAATTTTGAACAACTTATTCTTTTATATGGAATTTATATTTTATAAGAACTAATATATTTAGGAGAGTGAATCGATTTCTTAAAATATGAATCTACAAAATGAATTATTTTAAATGATTAAAAATTATATTTACAAATAAATAAATTAAAACTCAAATAAATTTCAAATCTATATATACCTATTCATAGAATAAGTAAATTCTGCTTACTTTTCAAAAGTGAAACAAAAAAAGTTGAGTAGAATTAATACTTCATTTTATTATTTTTCATACGTCATATATAAATAAATGAGATGACATTATCTCATAAAAAATATAATTAAAAAATCGATTAAACTAAAATATCAAATATTTTAAAATAAGTGGAATACTTTATTCATGTTATCTGTTTGTTTAAATTTACTGTATTTTTCAGACAATAGTTTTTGTTCAGGAAATATGTGTATTATGAGTCTGTAATTTTATCTGTTGCTTAATATTTGTTGTGTTTTCATTGTAAGGATAATATAAAATAATATAAAACTAAAGAGTTGACTTGTCTAATTTTTTCTAAATATTCTTAGTCGATAATTACTGCTTTTAAAGATTTTATTATCCAAAATCTTAACAGAAAAATTTGTTAAGTCAAAATTTATGTACTTTTTAAATACTTTATAAATAAACTTTGTAATAAAAGTAATGTTTTACATAATTGTAAAAGTTTTAAATTATACTAGATTAGGTCCCGCATGATACGCGGGTAAATGTAAAATATTTAAATTTAAAAATGATACCAAAGTGATTATATATTCTAATCGACGTTAAAGTCAAAGTTTAGTTATTACTAGATTTTTTGTAAATTATAATTATAAATATTCATAATTATCGATTATCAAAATTATGAGAAATAATTATCGATATATTTTTTTATACATTGTATATTTTTGTTATTTTAATTTTATAATATTAATATATTTTATGTTGTTTCCATTTAAAATAATAATACTCATTTCCTTTTTGTTATTCTATTATTTCATAAAAATAAAAAACTAACAATAAGAAAGTTTCTATTAGTTTAAATACTACTTTGACACATGTCATGATCTTAATTAACAATGACACGTGTCATGATCTTATTAATTATAATTTTGCTTACGTGTTGCACTCACGTTAAACGCGTTCCGGTTTATATAATAAGATTGTATATACTGTTGTTTTATTATGAGTCATTCTTATCATTTAGTATATATACTATTCATTTTCTCGATACTAATTAAATGTTTATATTGTTATCTAAATTATGATTAGGTATGGCATCAATGTTCTTTCAAAGGAGTATTAACGTGGAATAATACAATGAAAAATTCAATTCAAGTGAGTAGATCTACAAAAGATGAGACAATAATGAAAAAAACTCTCATCGTGGTCTACATCTTTGGATTGAGTGATGATACAAGGAAAAATATCAAAGTCACAAACTACAAAACATTGGATGCAATCATGTAGAAAGAAAGAGTAATAGAGAAACCATCGTTAGAGTATCCATCACCACAAACTTCTGAAGACGAATCATTCGACTCAGACGACATGATGTTCTGTTATGGTATACCAAAGAACGCTCAATCATCACGATCGAGGAACAGACAAGTATTGTCTAGATCATCATCATCATCATCATCATGCAAGGATACTGAAATGGAAACCTCTTCACATTCGGCAGAAACAGAGGAAATTGAAGAGAGTGAAGAAAGTGAAGGAAGTGGTAGTGATCAGATGAGGTCACAGAGGTCATGGTACCGACCTTATAATACTGATTGAGATGATTCGAGTGATGATGGTGACTGTTTTTATGCTTAAGATTATTATTAGAACTAATATGCTTCATTGTTGTTCTAAGACCTAACCTTTAAGAGTTTTTTAATAAGGTTTTAATCTATGCTTTTAGTTATTTTATGAATCATCTTAATTATGTTTAAATCTAATCTAAAACATGTTTTAAAAAAATGTAAAAAGAGTTGAAATCTCTTTTATTAAAAATTTATGAGTGTTCAAAAACAATGTTAAAATTATTTCTAAATAAATATTAATGTTGTTGATAAAAGATGGAATATGATTATTTGTATTTATATATATAAGAAGAATAAATTATCATAATGATATAACAACACCATTTAAAGTAATAAAGATATTGCTCTTTAATTTCAATAATTTTTTATTGTAAAATATTGTAATAAATAATTACAAGAATTAATTTTAAATAACATTAACTTGTTATATATTATAAACATAAACTGTGAAAAGTTGAAGGATAATATAATTATTTATTTATTGTTTATGATAAGACAATATCATAACATTTTTTACTTGTGAAGATAGATTTTTCGATTGTAAACTTTAAGTGTTTAAAGCTACTTCAAATAATGTACATAAAAATATAAAAATATAAAGTATATTTAAAAATGGAAATCTTAACATTTTAACAGTAGTTTTTATGATAATTATGTTTAGTTAATATTCGACTAAAATTTGTTTTTTATGAACATTCATGAATTTTGGGTTCTCATATTTTATTCATGAATACTCAACATTTTAAAACTTTATTTTCGTCATATTCTCCATTTTTAGGTCTCATAACCTAAACACTACATTTCATAGAAGTCAAAAACATGTACTGACTGAATAGTAATATGCGAAAAATAATTGAAGAAAATCTAAAAGAAATATATAAATTATGATATAATATATGTTGTTATTTTTATTTCTGTAATCTTCTACCATATTGTAAAAGATAAATTGTTTAATAAATGCTGATTGTTAAGATTTGATTATGAGTATCTATATATATACTACTCCATGCGAAGAACAAATGATCTCGTGTCTCGTCAGGTTCTCCACACAAAACACAAGGTTGTATTTGTCCCCATGCACGCATTCTTCTTCATGTGGATAACCCGTCAAGAGTTGCAAGCCAAGCAATGAATGCATAACATGGAATAGATTGTGGGAACCAAATAGTTTGGTGCCAAGAAAGTTTAGGGATAGAAGGGCAAATCTGTTTCCAAGTGGCTGAAGCGGAGAAGGACGGCTTGTAATTATCATTCACATGGCGCCAGAGAAGTGTATCGGCTCCATAATGCGGTTAAGGAACCGGTAATGTCATTAACTGTTGGTGGAGTTGACGCAGGTCCGGACGCCGCGAACGGAGAATGCGCCAGGTTGAGTAACGAACAGCTTCCGCGAGAGTAGCATGTCGAGGAATACCAAGTTCTCTAATACCTGATTCACTTGTAAAAGCAAGCAGCGGTCCTACAAGTGACCAATTATCAAACCAGAAAGAGGTTGTGAGGCCATTATTCACGTTAGTTTTGAGAAAAGTTGTTGCTAACGGTCGAAGCTTGAGGAGTTTACGCCAAATCCCGGAGCCACGAGATTATCCCGGGCATCCCAGAAAGTAGCTTGTCTGAAAAGGTAGTGACGAGTCCAAGAGGTCCAGAGTGAGGTAGTATTGGTATGTAACCGCCAGATCAAAGATAATGAAAAACCGTCGAGGTATCTTCAAACCAACGAATGCCAATGCCACCCTGCGATTTAGGGAGACAAACATCAGTCCAACTTACCTTGGCGCCGGAAGATGTTAGAGGAGAGCATGTCCAAAGGAATTTACTACAGAGGCTACTTAACACACGGAGACAACTTTTTGGAAGACGGAATGCAGATTGCTAGAAGTTTATTGTACTGACTATGACATATTGGATTAATTGTAAACGACTTGCATAAGAAAGAAGCTTAGAGGACCAAGAAATTAACCGAGATCGAATACAATCCACCAACTGGGCATAATCAGGTGCACTAAGATGCTTGGTTGTTAGCGGCAAACCAAGATAACGGATCGGTAGCGACTCGTAGCAGATGTTGTTTGTAGCGAGTGTTTGTAACAATGCTGGGTCAGGCTCGAGGGGGGGGGAGCAGATGATTTGGATAGACTCACACGAAGTCCAGAGACATTACCAAACATATTCAAGACCTGCAGGACTCCCTGGATCGAGTTAGGGGACCCGTCTGTAAATACCAATATATCATCAACAATCCATAAGTAAGTGAGGCCCAGATCTTGGCATTGTGGGTGGTAACCAAATTATCTTGAGGGTGTAGCTGCATTCAACATCTTAGACAAAACATTGTTAGCAATCACAAATAAATAAGGGGAAAGAACACAACCTTTTCGGATACCGTAAGAGCTAGGAAAGTAACCCGCAGATTCGCCATTGACTGATATTGAAAACGTCGCAGTGGTGATACATAGCCTGACCCAGTTAATGAAGAGGGGCGGAATGTTGATAACCTGAAGGATGGTGAGAATAAAATACCATTGGATTGAATTGAAAGCTTTGGAGATGTCAAGCTTTAGCGTGCACCGCGACGAGATCCCGGACTTGTGGTAATCTTTTACTAATTCTGTGGCTAGCAAAACATTCTCGAGAAGAAGTCAATCCTTTATGAAAGCACTCTGGTTTGGGTCGATGAATTCTAGAAGCAAAGTCTTTAAGCGATTAGCAATGATCTTAGAAATGACCTTGTAAATAGTATTGTAGCAAGAGATTGGCATGTAATCTTGCATCGTTAATGGGTCATCCCCCTTTGGAATAAGAGCGATTAAAGTGGCGTTAACTCCATGTGGGAGAAAACCTTGTTCGAAGAATGACTGGACAGCCGTAACACAATCTTTTCCAACGATCGACCATGTTGCTTTGTAGAACTCCATTGTGTAATCGTACGGTCCCGGAGATTTGTTGGAAGGCATAGAAAACAGTGTGTGTTGAACCTCGGTTGCAAGAATTGGTTTTGCCAACTGGTCACCTGCATTCAAAGAGAAACGATATGTAAGTAGGGATTCGAGTAAGCGTGAATCTAAGAGAGAGTGGGTGTCGGATTGTTAAAGGAATGTCTTAAGATAGCGGACTTCTTCATCTTTTATGTTCGTGAGATTTGTAGTACTGATTCCCGAAGGTAGGATTAAACAACGTATGGTGTTACGGTTTGTGCGAGTGGTAGCTATCCGGTGGAAAAACGATGTATTATGATCTCTATTACGTAACCAGGTGAACCATGACTTTTGCTGGAATAAATGCTCCTCTGTGGTAGCTAGATGTGACCATTTCCTCTCTGCCGCTGCCTCGTTCAAGTAGTTGGTTGGTGAAGGATTGGATAGGGATTGGAGTTGACAAGAGAACAAGTGGTCATAGGCTGCTTTTGTACGCATGGAGATGTCACTATAGTCAGATCGATTAATGCCTTGGAAAGAGTACTTAAGCCGCTTAAGTTTGAGGTGGAGGAACCGTAACACAAGACTTGGATGGAAGATGGGAGGATCCGCCGACCAAGAGTCACCAACTACCTGTAAGAAAGAAGGATGAGTAGTTAGAAAATTGTTAAATTTAAATGGTTTCCGAGAGGTTGGCAAGTTTGTTGTGAGATGGATAACGCATCGGGCATGGTCGAAAACACTGTTTGCTTCAAAAAACGCAAATGATCGTGGGAAAGTATGAACCCAACAGTCGTTTACGAGGCTGCGGTCTAGTTTCTTTGCTATTGGGTCCGTCATACGGTGATTTGACCATGTGAAGCGCGATCCAACGTAAGCTAAATCGGCAAGATCCAAATTGTTGATCAATTCCTGGAATTGGGGCATTCCCAAAAGTCGCTGACCACGAGAGTGATTTGAGTGCTCCGAGGAAGATAATATTTCATTAAAATCCCCTAAGATCAGCCATGGAACTGGTGTTGAACCGTAAAGGCGACGACTTTCAAGCAAAGCGTTCCAGAGGTTAACACGATTAGCCTGAAAATTGGAAGCATATACACAAGATATTAAGACAATAATTCTAGAATCTAAAGTTACTAGAATTGTAATTAGCTGAGAAGTAAAAAGCAGTGGTGTGACAATAACTCCCTCCTTCCAGCAAAACCAAATATGGCCTAAGCGGTGATGTGTGTAGTTATGTATTGTGTTCCACCCCGGTAAGGCATCCTGTAAGATATGAGAATAGTTAGAGTAATGGACACGTGTTTCTAATAAACAACCGAATTGTTGATTAGTTTCACGAAGCCAATGCCGAACAATAGAATTTTTATGCGGTTGATTAAACCCTCGAGTATTCTAAGCAAAGATAGAAATTATCCATTAATGTCTCCTTGTGGAGCCATTATTTTTTTTGGGTGACAGACTACTTTGTTCCTACTGTTTAGTGGGTGGTCTTGTTACTTCTGTTTTGTACGAATGTTGTATCGTGATGCAACAAGGTTCTCGGCTGTATATTGTGCGTTGGTTGTGCCTTGTGTTTCGGTGTCCGTAATTTGCCCATCTTCTTTATCCTCTTCTTTATCCTCCTCTTTGATATCCTCATTAGTCACTTGTGCTTAAACAAATGCCGAGAAACAGGGGAGATATGTGAATTAAGAGAAATTATAGCCGAGGCTAGTTTAGACGGGGATAGGGACGAAGAACGGCCAACTCTTGTGACCTTGACCATTCCGTATCATTTGTATCAGCTTCCGGAGGAGAGTCATGTTGTTGAGTAGTGGGTATTGTCTATTGTGATTGGATGGGTATAATCGGTTCCTTATGTGTTTGCTGCAAGTCATTATTGATTCTTGTTTTAAGTGCAGGATCCATGAGTGGCACAATGGCAAGTTCATGGTCAGTCGTAGCTGTTACTAGAGGCTGATCAGATTGAGAAGTTATAGCTGAAGACTGATCATAATGCGGATGAGAGGCAATTGGTACATGCGATGTTGTACCTACATTAATAGAGTTGATATTGTTAGTAATAGGTGGTATATCGATTACTGGTACATTGACAGGAACAGTAATAGTAGCATGTTGAGTTTGTGGGATAGTAGTTTGGGCTGGTTTTTTGCAGTCTTGGACTTTGTGACCCCAAGTACTGCACGTAGTGCATCTTGCCGGCAACCAAGGATATGAGACGAACACCGGACTATCAATTCCGTCAAGGTGTATTTCGGTAATGAGTTCTTTGTCCAGATTTGTAAAAACCATGACCCTTGCAATATCAAGTCGCATACACTTCTCGGTTGTGCGATGTAATCACTGTGCAATACCAACAATGTCACCTAAAAATAGAAGACCTGCATTGGAAAAAAGATAGTCAGGCACATTCGTAAAATCAACCCAAAGAGGTATAGTGGAAAAATATGATTTGGCCTGAGATTTGGATGGACTCCACTCTTGTACCACCAGAAGAACATCAGAAATATGCCAGTAGCGGCGCCGACAAATGCTGTTACGAAGGTCCGAGGATTCGATACGGAAAAGAACTGTATCCGGTTTGAGAAATTGCACATCCATTTTAGCAGATTTACCATCTCGATTCCATATACGATTCACTGTTGCGTGTACTTTTCCGATGTGCGGAGCGTCTCCGGCAAAGTAACCAACGAGAAACTTAGACTATAAGGGTTGGGATTCTTGGCGTAGTTATGCAGGGATCGTCGTAGATGCAATGCTGGGAGCGATAATGATGGACTGTTGTTGAGTATGTGTTCGAAGTTCAGAAGAAGCTTCTGCTAATTTCCATGGTGATCTCAACTGGGTAAAAAGTGTATATGTGTGTGCTGAAATCCGCGCCTGAAGAGATGAGGTCTACATAGCGGAACCGGCGGGACCAAGCCCTACGACGTTACCTTGTCAGTGAAGTCAATTAAGGAAAGTTTTGTAAACCTAGAAATTGCCCTCAGTCAAACCAAATTTTACTAACTTAAAGTCTATTTTGCCCAAACTAGATCCAACGTTAGTTGAATTTAACGAATCGTTAAATTTGACTAGCGTAAAATCTATTTTGGCTTAACTAACAAAAATTTGATATTTAGTCAAACTTAAAAACTTAAGATTTTTTGGCCATATATATAAATTTATTTTGAAAAAATTAGTAAATCAAGATAATTTTTGTTGTAACTAAATATTTTATCAAAAATATGTTAGTAGTATAGTTTTATATAATTTATTTACTAGATAACTAGACAAGAAAATTTTATTAATATTTTAAAATTATTTAATTAAGATAATTTTATTAAAGTTGTAGTAATTAATTTATTTTAGCTACTAAAATATTCATAACTAAAAAATTTATTAAGAATGTTGTAGTACAATAATATTTTCACATAAGTTATCATACCATATAACTATTTACTAGATAATTAGATAAGAAATTTATATTATAATTAGTGAAATAACATTAATATTTTTTGTTAATTATATAAATAGTACATTAATAAAATAATCCTCATGATTTTAATTAATTATATCAGATATAATATAATAATTATATTTAACCCTAATAAATTAGTAACTACAATATGCTAATTATTTAAAAAAATCATTATCAACAAAACTATCTTAATTAACTAATTTTCAAATTAAAAATCATTTATCTAATTAACTAGTAAATAATCTCATAATATGATAAATTATATAAAAAATTAAATTACTAACATATCTTCAATAAAATATTTTAGTAGCTAAAATAATTAACTCCCGACATTTTATTTGTACAAATATGAACTAAAAAAATCTTAGTTAACTCATTTAAATAAATAAATGTATATACATGTGACCAAAAATATTTTCAACTTTTAAGTTTGACCAAATAAATTAATTTGTCTCACTTAAAATTATATATCAATTTGATAATTCGGTTTTTTTGGACTGTGCCATAGTTTGAGTTTTTTTGGGTTTTCCGGTAATTTGATGATTTTTTTGCAATTTCATTTTTGGGGTACATAACATGGTTTTGAGTGAAAATCTCAATAGACTTTAAGAGGTGAAAACTAGTTTCACTAACCTCTTCAAAAATGCACCAATCTCACTAACTTAAAAAAAAACCATTTTTACCCTTAATGAAATGAATAAAAAGAAAAGAGAAAAAGAAAAACAAAACTAAACTAAAACTCTCTCATCTCTCAAACTCATGTGGATCCCACATGAAACTAAAAATATATATACCAAGCCAATATAGGGGGTCCACACAATTAATATATCACCTATCACTCACCTTCCTCCTTCTTCTCTTCTACTCCCATTCGTGGGTTACATTGTGTCTAACAAAAAAAAATTCTCATGTTTCTTTAAATAACAAAATAGAATCATCACTCTTCAACACTAGAAGTGGAGTATCATTCAAGTGTTTGTAATGATTCTATAAGGTTTGTATTTTTTTTTTTGTTGCATTTTTAATATTTCTTCTTCTGTCTTCTTCTTAGGTTTAAGCTATTATTGTTTTTTCAAGCTTAAAAAATGTGATTCAAGAGTTTCAGACGGTTGTACTCTACTTTATTCAAGTTTTATGAAGTTTAGAATACATTTCGTTTTTTTATTTGTTTGCATTAGGGTTTGATTTTTTAAGGTCAAGAACGAGGTTAAACTAGTATAACTGGTATAATTGTATTGTGTGGTAACACTAGTATAGCTGGCATAACTAATTAAGATTTCTATTGTGTGGTAACACTAGTATAGCTGGCATAACTAATTTAAATGTGTGCTCTTCTTTTGAAAAGGGAAATGATTACAAATACTCAACGCACAATCATACGTTTTGATTACGGTGGATATTACACAAGCAGAATAGATGGCTCGTCATTGTGGAATTCTAAAGAAGCTAATAAAACATATTCGATCTTGTTTAGTACGTCTAAGAAGAATGTGACTTATTTCGAATTGATTAGAAAAGTTTCTAGTAAGATGGGAGTCAATCCTATGTCGAAATTGTTGTTTAGTTACATTTCAGAGGCTGTGTATCTTCATTCGGCATCGTACATCGTGGATCACGAAGATTTTTATGTGTATTTGATGGAGGGTGCAGAAACGGCTGCTTTGCATGTGGAGATTGTCGAGGAGAGTGAACAAGTCCAAGTTGAGGAAGTTGGTAGAAGAGAAGAAGCATGTACTGAAAATAATATTGTTTCTAGTGTCGAGTTTGTTCTCATTGTACGTTACCCGATGGACGATGTAGTAGATGAACCATTTGAAGATCATTCGATTTTGGAGTGTAATGATGACGTTGTAAATGAAGAAGTTGGGGGTACATCAAACGGAGAAGTAAATGAAAACATAGAAGATTCTTGGGAAGATGGTCTTCAATTCACATTAGGCCAAGAAATTGAAAGTAAAGAAGAAGTTATAGATTTAGTTTCAAGAGATTGCCAACAAAGCTCTTTCGATACTTTCACTACGAAGTCGACAACGATATTGTACGTGATCAAATGTCGTCAATTTGTGAGGGTTGGAAGTGGTCTTTATGAGTTGCAAAGCTTAAGAATTCGGATTGCTTCTCTGTTAGAACTTACAATAAAGTGCATACATGTTCTCAAGTAGCTTCGAATAGCAGACAAAGAATGCACGGTACACCATGTTTGGTTGCGTCTATATTACATGATGATTATCTGGGTGTATTAGATACTCCAACTCCGAAAGCTCTCATAGGTTTGATTCAAGGAAAAGTAGGTGTGAAAGTATCATATTCTACTGCTTTGAGGGGAAAAAACAAGCTGCATATGTTATGCGAGGTCGTCCCGAGGAGAGTTATTAGATGATACACTCTTATTTATATATGTTGGAGAAAGTTAATCCTGATACAAAGATAAGCGTTCAAATGGATGATGACAAGAATTTTAAGTACTTATTTATTGCTTTGGGAGCGTGCGTTGAAGGTTTTAAGGTTATGAGGAAGGTGAAAATTGTGGATGCTTGCTTTCTTAAAAGGGTACACGAAGGTGTTTTGATATTTGCAACGGCTCAAGATCCTAACCATCTTTATTATCCCATTGCTTTCAGTGTAGTTGACGGCGAGAAGGATGAGAGTTGGACTTGGTTTATGAATATGTTGAAAACGGTGATACCGGATGATTATGAATTGGTGTTTGTTTCGGATAGGCACAGAATCATCTATAAGTACATAATGTAGGTCTATCCACTTGCTAAACACGGGTTTTTTTTATCTATCACTTATCTCATAATGTGAAAAATAATGCCAGAACAAGGTCTAATAAATATGTAGTTGCAGAAAAGTTTAGAGAATGCGCCCGAGCTTATTGTGAGGCAGATTTTTGAAAATATATGATGTTTTTAGACATAAGTACCCTGGATCAGGGGAGTATTTTGACGAAAGTGTTGTTGAAGGAAGATGGGCTAGATGTTATTTTCTTGGGGAAAGATAAAACATAGACACCACGAATGTCGCAGAGGGTCTCAATTCAGTTTTTAGGAACGATAGGAAGTTATCTTTATTACCATTGCTTGATGTCATAGTTTCGAAAATTTCAGAATGGTTCAACATCCACAGGAAAGCATCATGCCATCCAACAAGCAAAAGATGGTCCCCGTTGTTGAGAAATAGCTATATGATACAATCAAGAAAGCGAAGTTTTTAAAGGTGCAAGAGTTGAATAGTCATAGGCTTGAGTACAATGTTATTAGACGCAATAGTTTGAGCTATTACGTTAACTTGTTTGATAAAATTGTACTTGTCGGCGTTTCGACATAGACAAATATCCTTGTATCCATGCGGTTGCGACTGCCATGGATAACAAGGAACTGAAGATTCCGTTATATAGCTTATGCTCGAACTATTATTCGATGGAGATTTGGGCATTGTACTCAAGCTTTGGACATTGTACGCCAATTCCCAAAGCTCCATCGAATAATAGTTCGAGCATAAGCTATATAACGGAATCTCCACTTCCTTGTTATCCATGGCAGTTGCAGTCGCATGGATACAAGGATATTTTTCTATGTCGAAACGCCGGAAAGTACAATTTTTATGAAACAAGTTAACGTAATAGCTCAAACCATTGCGTCCAATAACATTGTACTCAAGCCTTTGACTATTCAACTCTTGCACCTTTAAAAACTTCGCTTTCTTGATTGTATCATGTAGCTCTTTCTCAACAAAGGGGACCATCATTTTCTTGCTGGATCCTTGGCATGATGCTTTCCTGTGGATGTTGAACCATTCTGAAAATTTTGAAACTATGACATCAAGCAATGGTAATAAAGATAACTCCCTCTCGTTCCTAAAAACTGAATTGAGACCCTCTGCGACATTCGTGGTGTCTATGTTGTATATTTCCCCATGAAAGTAACATCTAGCCCATCTTCCCTCAACAACACTTCCGTCAAGATACTCCCCTGATCCAGGGTACTTATGTCTAAAAGCATCATATAGTTTCAAAAACTCTGCCTCACAATAAGCTCGAGCGCATTCTCTAAACTTACTGCAACTACATTTTTATTAGACCTTGTTCTGGCATTATTTTTCACATTCTGAGATAAGTGATAAATAAAAAACCCATGTTTAGCAAGTGGATAGACCTGCATTATGTACTCATAGATGCTTCTGTGCATATCCAAAACAAACACCAATTCATCATCTTCTGGTATCATCGTTTTCAATATATTCATAAACCAAGTCCAACTCGCATCCTTCTCGCCGTCAACTACATTGAAAGCAATGGGATAATGATGATGGTTAGGATCTTTAGCCATTGCAAAGATCAAAACACCTTCGTGTACCCTCTTAAGAAAGCAAGCATCCACAATTTTCACCTTTCTCATAACCTTAAAACGTTCAACGCACGCTCCCAAAGCAATAAATAAGTACTTAAACTTCTTGTCATCATCCATTCGAACGTTTATCTTTGTATCGGGATTAACTTTCTCCAACATATATAAATAAGAGTGTATCATCTGATAACTCTCGTCAGGACGACCTCGCACAACATATGCATCTTGTTTTTCTCCCCTCAAAGCAGTAGAATATGAGACTTCCACACCTACTTTTCCTTGAACCAAACCTATGAGATCCTACGGAGTTGGAGTATCTAATACACCTGGATAATCATCATGTAATATAGACGCAACCAAATGTGGTGTACCATGCCTTCTTTTTCTGCTCGTATTCGAAGCTACTCGAGAACATGTATGCACTTTATTGTAAGTTCTAAAAGAGAAGCAATCTGCATTCTTAAGCTTTGCAACTCGTAAAGACCGCTTGCAACCCTTCACAAAGTGACGAAATTTGACCACATATAATATTGTTGTCGACTTTATAGTGAAATTATCAAAAGAGCTTTGATGGCAATCTCTTGCAACTAAATCCATAAATTCTTCTTTACTTTCAAATTCTTGGCCTAATGTGAATTGAAGACCATCTTCCCAAGAATCTTCTATGTTTTCATTTACTTCTTCGTTTGATGTACCCCCAACTTCTTCATTTACAACCCATCATTACACTCCAAAATCGAATGATCTTCAAATGGTTCGTCTACTACATTGTCCATCGGGTAACGTACATTGGGAACAACATCGACACTAGAAACAATATTATTTTCAGTACATGTTTCAGTTCTTGTACCAACTTCCTCAACTTGGACTCGTTCACTCTCCTTGACAATTTCCACATGCAAAGCAGCCGTTTCTGCACCCTCCATCAAATACACATAAACATCTTCGTGATCCACGATGTACGAAGCCGAATGAGGATACACAGTCTCTAAAATGTAACTAAACAACAATTTCGACATAGGATTGATTCCCATCTTACTAGAAACTTTTCTAACCAACTCGAAATAAGTCACATTCTTCTTAGACGTACTAAACAAGATCGAATATGTTTTATTAGCTTCTTTAGAATTCCACAATGACAAGCCATCTATTCTGCTTGTGTAATATCCACAGTAATCAAAACGTATGATTGTGCGTCGAGTATTTGTAATCATTTACCTTTTCAAAAGAAGAACACACATATTAATTAGTTCTGTCGGTTATACTAGTGTTACCACACAATAGAAATCTTAATTAGTTCTGCCAGCTATACTAGTGTTACCACACAATAGAATTATACCAGTTATAGTAGTTTAACCTCGTTCTTGACCTTAAAAAATCAAACCCTAATGCAAACAAATAAAAACAAAATATATTCTAAACTTCATAAAACTTGAATAAAGTAGAGTACAACCGCTTGAAACTCTTGAATCACGTTTTTTTAAGCTTAAAAAAAACCAACACTAGCTTAAACCTAAGAAGAAGAAATATTAAAAATGCAAAAACAAAATATATTATAAATCTTATAGAATCACTACAAATACTTGAATGATATACCACTTGAATGATACTCCACTTTAAGTGTTGAAGAGTGATGATTCGATTTTGTTATTTAAAAAAACATAGAATTTTTTTTTGTTAGAAACAATGTAACCCACAAATGGGAATAGAAGTGAAGAAGGAGGAAGGTAAGTGATAAATGGGATATTGATTGTATGGACCCTATATATTAATTGGATATTTATATTTTTAGTTTTATATGGGGTTCACGTGAGTTTGAGAGAGAGTTTTAGTTGTTGTTTTTTATTTTATTTTTCATTTTATTAAATGTAAAAATAGTTTAAAAAAAATAAAGTTAGTAGATGACCAGATTTTACCTGTGGTTTCTGATACAGTAGGACCAAGTGATTGGGCTGTCCAATCTGATCATGGTGAGAAGGCCCAGTCGATGGTGGTCTAGGCAGGGGAAGAATCCGGTGTACCGGAAGTGAGACTAGCGTCGGACGAGAGGGTAGCGAAATCTCTGTCGAATGTTTGTGGTTTGAGAGTCAATGGTGTGAGTCAAATGGGCTGTTCGGACAAAGTCCCATCATTACGGCAAAAAGGCTTGAATTTGGTCAAAGATTTTAATGAACCAGATTTAGTTTCGGTGGACCAAGTCAACGCCAACATTAAGGAGAGAGCACAATTTTTGTTCGAATCTCCTATGGCCCATCATGTGGCCCAAAGTATGAAATATGTCGAAGGGCCCTTGCTGTCAAATGATATTGGGGCGCAGATGGGGGATCAAGACTCTGAAGGTTTTTTTAATGATCCAATGGGTGATCAATTGTTATCACATTTTGGGCTTTTTGAGAGCCCAATGCTTGTAAGGTCAGCTCAAGATAAAGGCTTAGTGCATGCTTCACCCTTAGATAGTGTAGAGATAATATCTCCTCTTAAGGGTTTTGTGGATAACGCGGTGTCCAAGATTAATAAGGTGGAACACCATTTTGATAAAGCTCTTCAGCCGAAGAAAAAGATTGGCCATAATCCATTTAAGGGAGCAAGTCTCCAAAGACAAACGACTTGTTTGGTGAACAAGCCAGAGTTGGTTGCTGATTTACCTCAAAGATGGATCCTGCATAAGGAAAGAAGTTTGAGAATAGTCAGGTGGTTAAGGGAAAACCACCGCCGAAGGATAGAGATGATTCTGAGCTGGAATTGTCAAGGAGCGGGTAGTTTCTTGGCAATTCGAAGACTCCGGGAGTTTTGGCGCACGTTATTTCCAAGAGTTTTATTCTTGATGGAGACCAAGCAATCGCGTGAATTTCTTCTGGACATTCAAGCACATTTGGGTTATGATTTTCTTTTTACTATAGACCCTATAGGGCGTAGTGGGGGTTTAGCTCTTCTAGCTTTATCTTCTTTTCAAGTTGTTATTTTATCTTCCAATAAAAATGTAATCGACACTATGATTACAATTGATAGTAATAACGTTTATGTCTCTTTTGTTTATGGTGCACCTGTTCATTCAAATCGTGATTATGTTTGGGAATGACTTAAACGAATATCCTCTACACGGTTTGACTTGTGGGCTCTTATTGGAGATTTAATGAGATTACAAGTCATCATGAAAAACAAGGGGGAAGACGTCGTAGCGAAAATTCTTTCCTTGATTTTTGACTAATGAAACAGTGTTGTGGGATGATTGATTTTCCCTTTCAAGGTAACAGTCTCTCGTGTGTTGGTCGCCGAGGTGCCACAACGGTGCGGTGTCGGTTAGACCGGGGAATGGGGAACGAGGATTGGTATTAGCGTTTTTCACACACGTTTATCAAATATCTCAGTTTATATGGATCGGATCATCGTCCGGTTCTTCTGCGGATTACCTCAAAGAGGTTTAATGGCTCAAAGCAGTTTCGTTTTGATAACGATTGACAATCAAACCAGATTTTGAGAATATTGTGAAAGTCGGATGGTCTGATCGCAATCCTCGGATTTGTGGAAAACTCAATGCGCGAATTAAGAGTTGTCGTGGAGTTATCTCGCGCTGGCGACACAAAGAGGTGAATAATTCAGGAGAACTGGTTAGAGATCTCAAATTGCGGCTCGAAAAAGCACATATAGACGATGCATTTACGCACGAGATTCCTTAGATAACGGAGGACTTGAGGACTGCTTTAACAGCAGAAGAGTTGTATTGGAAACAGAAAAGTCGTATCCAGTGGTTACAGGAGGGGGATAGAGACACGAGTTTCTTCCATGCCTTGACAAAGATGAGAAGAGCAAGGAATCAGATCTCCGGGATTCGAAATGAGCTGGGAATCTGGTTAGACAAGGATGAGGACATTGAAATGGAAGCTATAGCTTATTTTCAATCTTTATCTACATCTTCAAATGTCGAGAATATTGCTCTTGCTATGGCACCCCTAACGCCGAAAGTTACTTCAGAAATGAATGTTAAGCTACTACGACCACTGGAATCCGAGGAGGTCAAATTGGCATTATTTTCTATGGGACCTGAAAAAGCGCCTGGCCCAGATAGTATGACAGCTCTATTTTATCAGCGTTACTGGCATATAGTTGGACCCGATTTAATTCAAATGATCCAGGAATACATGGATGGAGGAATGCTAGAGGACTCGTTGAATGAGACAAATATTTTTCTCATACCTAAGACAGAGCGCCCTCAATGAATGAAGGAGTTTCGACTGATCAGTTTATGTAATGTGAGTTACAAGATTCTGTCAAAAGTGTTGTGTCAGCGTTTAAAAATGATCTTACCAAGTATCATTTCTGAAACCCAATCTGCTTTTGTGGTTGGGCGATTGATCACTGATAATGTCTTGCTCGCACATGAAGAGTTTCATGCTCTCCGGACCCAATACAGATGCCGCAAAGGCTTCATGGCCATTAAAATGGATATAAGAAAAGTCTATGATCGTGTGGAGTGGAGTTTTCTCAACTCTTTTTTACGTACTCTCGGGTTTGCAGAAACCTGGATTCGTCGATTATGAATTGCGTCACATTAGTTACCTATAGCGTCATACTAAACGGGTCGCCGAAAGGTAGGATCATTCCTTCCAGAGGACTGCGTCAAGGTGACCCCCTCTCACCCTATTTGTTTATCTTATGTACAGAGGTTCTTATTGCCAACCTCCGCCAAGCGGAATCGGTGGGGCGCCTCAAGGGTATAAGAATGGCTAAGGCATGTCCTCCCGTGTCTCACCTATTGTTTGCAGATGATAGTTTATTTTTCTGCCAAGCTACATTGGCTCAGTGTCAGGAAGTAGCCACAAAACCTCCAGTTGTATGGTCAGGCCTTAGGCCAACGAATTAATTTTGAGAAATCTACACTTATTTTTGGAAAATCGTTCCCGGTTCAGGATCGGGGGATTCTAAAAACGCGATTAGGTATTTATGGAGAGGGTGGAGGAGGTAAGTATCTCGGTATACCTTAGAAACTTCAAGGATCGAAAGGTTAGATTTTTGCATATGTTCGGGAGCGTCTTGAAGCACGAATAAATGGTTGGTCGTCTCGTTTCCTCTCAAAAGGGGGAAAAGAGATATTAATTAAGTCGGTCGCTCAGGCGCTACCAACATATGTGATGTCTTGTTTTTCCCTACCTTTGACATTATTGTCAAAACTAACAAGCGCCATAGCCAAGTATTGGTGGAGTGGTTTGGGGACTTCACGTGGTATTCATTGGGTAGCTTGGCAAAAGATGTGTTTGCCAAAGAAATGGGGAGGACTAGGTTTTAAGTCCTTACAAGCGCTTAATAAAGCTTTGTTAGCAAAGGAATTATGGAGATTGCACTCATCGCCGAATTTTCTACTTGCCCATGTCCTGAAGGGACGTTATTTTAAAGACTGTTCGGTTATTCATGCAACGAAGCCAAATAGACCTTCTTACGGTTGGCGGAGTATTTGGGGATCTTAAACCCTTCTCGCAACTGGATTGTATAGTGTCATTGGATCCGGAAACCAAACCAGTTTCTGGCGGAATCCATGGTTGGCGGGGCAAATTCCACGTCCACCTCAGGAGTGTCACGTGGGAACCACTCCTGCACTGAAAGTTGCCGATCTTTTTTTACCACACACCTCCCAGTGGAATTTAACTCTCATTCGTGAGTTGGTCCGTCGGGAGGATATTCCTGACATTCTGGCTATCCGCCCGTTCTCGTTCATTCAGGATCAGGTATGCTGGTACTTCACTAAGTCTGTTAAATATAGGGTTAAGTCTGGATATGAGTTGGCTATCGCCTTGCAGACATATTATCCATGTGAGTGGTTAGCTATGCCCTCCACAGCCCCATTCAGTGCTGCAATATGGAAACAATGTGCTCCATTGAAGCAGAAACACTTTTTATGGCAAGTTATAGCAGGAGCGGTTGCGGTTAATGATCAGCTGATAAAACGGAAATTGAGAGCAGATGAGTTTTGCGCTCGCTGTGGAGCACCCCAGGAATCCATCAATCACGCATTGTTTGTTTGTCCACCAGCCTTACAATGTTGGGCCCTCTCACAGATCCCCACACGTCGGGGGTTTTTCCCCTCTGATAAATTGCTTGAGAATATGAGTTATTTGATTGAGGGCGCTGGAAATCCAACGACAACAAAGGCTTTTCAAGTTTTCCCTTGGTTGATATGGTATATCTGGAAAGCAAGGAATGCAAAGTGTTTTAACAATTCGGACTGGGTACCATTGGATATATTAGACTTAGCCTACAAAGAGGCAGAGCAATGGTTATCTGTCAATTCTGGTGTTGCTCAACCAGATTTGTCATTAAGACAGGATACAAGTGTTTCATCGGAGTCCATTTTCACTACGGTGGATTGGTGTATTTTTGATGGTTCCTGAAAAATAGGAGATACTATCAATGGACTAGGGTGGTACGTCCCTCATTTTGAAAATGCTCCAAATTTGTTTGGTTGTGCGGGAGTACGGGGTGGCAAGTCACTCATGCACACAGAATTACTTGCTTTCATGTGGGCAATTAAATCTTTATCATCGATGGGTAGGTTGTGTAGGCTTTTCATTACTGATTCCACTGAATTAGTATGTGTATTAAAGAATTCGGAGGAATGGCCAATCTTTGGTGCTGAATTAGCGGAAATCCAACTTTTGAAAAGCTCCTGTCCACCTTTCGAAGTGATACACAAAAAACGAACTTGGAATGCCATGGCGGACAAGCTAGCAAGATTTGCAAGAGAACAAAATGTGTTATATGTTTATGTTAACACTTCATAACCGAATTTGTGCTCGTCTTCATCTCCTAATTTGTTTAGCTTTTTTGTTGTAAAGAAAAAAAATAATAATAAAAATAAAGTTAGTAAAATTGATGGAATAGGTTAATGAAACTATTTTTCACCTATTGAGATTTTCACTGGCATAGCTTCTCTTACGCTTTCTGGATGTTACCCGGAGTTATAGAAAGACTCAAATATCAGGTATCTTGACTGTGGTTTATGTCTATTGAGAAAGCTTTTGGATTTCTCGATCTCAATCCTCGTATGGCATCAATTTGGTGAACTTTATTGATATTGCTTTGGTAGAATCTGCATCTGCTGCCATTTCCCAACAAATTAGGGTTCTTATTAGCAGGGGTTTAGGGATTTCGTTCTGAGTTATCTAATTCGAAGCAAATGGTGAGAGTTGAGAAGGTAGAATCGTTCTATGCTAAACTTGGTGAATCAGCTACTTCTCAGAATCCTCTTCTGATATTCCCTTCCGCATCTGACGTTGACTCCATTTGTGTGCGCTTAAGGTCATAACTCATATACTGGAATCAGATTCGATTCAGTACTCGTGTTTCCCTGTATCGTCTTTTTTGGAAATCCATAAATACGCTGGAACTGGGCTTTGTTCTTCTTCGGAGACTCCTGTGACCATTCTGTTGATCAGTTGGGTTTTCACCGTGATTTGAAGTTTGTTCTTAAGTTGGGTCCTGCGACTCATTTGCATAACCTTAGTGATCAGAATGATCAGGTCGTTGTTCTTCACACTAATGATGATGAGAGACAGACGGATTTGGCCTATGATTTTGATGTTCTGAAACTGGCAAACGAGAGCTTTCAGTTACATTTAGAAAGAGCAGATGCTGATGAAACCGACGAAGATGAAGGATAGTCAAAGTGACAGTGACGATGAAGATGGTAATAGGCCAAGAGGAGAAAAATGGGAGATGGTGTGAAGGTTTTCAAGAAACTAAAGAGAGATTATTATCGGTTGGGGACATTCCATGGGAAGCCGTCTGGATGCTTGTTGTTCGAGCTATCTCACCTTCTAAGGAAGACACAAATAAGTTATTGTGGCTGGCTTGTGTTTCCTTGACTGATCAGTTTGTTCACGAGAGGTTGACTAATGAAAGATACCAAGCTGCAGTAATGGAGCTTGAACAACATATCAATAGCTTAGGAAACATAGACAAGGTCACTTGTGTTACTTTGAAAGATGGAACAAAGGTTCGTGCACCAGACTTCTCAAGATTCTCGTATGAAGAAGAGTCTAGGCTTATGCTTCTGAGTGAATGGACTTTATTTGACTCCATGCTTTGTTCCTCTTACACTGAAACTAAATTGAAGACATGAAGCCATAATGGCATCAAGAAACTTAAGCTTCTTCTAGCTCGTATGGGATTTGCACTTATTGAGTGCCAGCAAAAGTTTCCCTACATGAGTCACCAAGTAAAAAAGAAAATGAAGCAAGAGTTTGATAGGTTATTACCAGAATATGGGATAAATGATGTCTACTAACGGAGTTTCTTGAGGCTTCACGGTTATAGCTCAAGAGTCTCAGCTGCAGATGTTGTATATGGTATTACAGCACTTCTTGAATCATTTATTGGCTCCTCTGCTTCAAAACAGTTTGGTGAAGCGTATGATGCTCTGTCTTTGATTAATCTGGATAAACTTCGAAGTGGGATTCAACAGGCAGTCAGGGTTCAAAGGGAAATTCTTAGACAAGGAAGTGCAGCAATCACCAAAACAGGAGTGGTAGGAAATTCAGATGGGTGATAATTGAGAACACCATGGATGCTAAGTATTTAGGATATCCTCAGGCCTTGACAAAGTTCTGTTACTTTTTAATGGATGCTTTGAGAGAGAAAGGAGCTAGGATGAAACCGATGCTATGTGCCTGTAATGCAACGCAACATCCTGAGAGGAAGATACTTGTAGTTGGAGTTTGTGGAAAGCCAAGGCTTGGGGCAGTAAGAGGGAATGCCTTTGGTAATGCTTTCAGAAAAGTAGATCTGATTACTTTCATGTGTTATTTGAGTCTTCTTGGCTCGTCTTGGATGCTTCTGCAGTTTCATGTGTTAACTGACAAGCTTTAACATTTAGGATTTCTTCATTCAATTAGCTTAATTGCGTTTCTGGTTCTTAGATGATTGATTTACTGTAATGAATTTAAAATACCTAATATTTTTAATCAGCCATTGATATATATTATGCTGTAGAAACTGTAAATCTTTGAGAGTTTGAGTTTATTGTCTCCTGGCAACTAGCTTGAAGATTCAGCCAAAACTTTTAATAATACTTTCCAGGGAAAAACAAAGCGTTTCTGTATTTAAGCTTGAATTTAAATGTCTTAGTTATTTTCTATTAAGATTTGTTATTATATTTTGAGGAAAATATACCTAAAGGAACCAGATCCTACAGTTAGCTAAATGCCAGAATGATGTTGTTTTCTTCCCCCCTAAAAGATTCCAAAAATTGAAGAGAAACAAAACAAAAATTGATGTATTGACAACCAAAAAGATAATGTGTGATTTATAAATGTGCCTTCTTTGCTTGTGATTGGGTTTATCTTTGTGATTATATTGATGTAAACTTGTCGTATTTTTTTTAATTTCATTTCTGGTGACTGTAAACAGTTTCTTTTAATGCTTGTCTTGTTGCCTTAGTTTGGTGGTAATGGTAGTTTGTTTCAAAATGGAGTCTCTTTGAAGCTAATGTATTTGTGTAGTTTAGTTTGTTAGGTCTTTTTTATTTTATTTTCTACACTTGCTTAAGCTTCGTATTTCTGTTGAGTTTGTTATATATGCTTATGATAATCATATCATACAGATAATTCTTTTGCTTCTTTCTCACAAAATTTTTCTCTGCCTCTTCTTTTTGTCAGATTCTTCTACAAATGAGGTTTTGATTATAACCAAAACATAGTGTTTTTTAAAATTCAAACACCAAGCAATGCAGACTCCAAAACCTAGGTGATAATTCTCACTGTTTTCCAATGGTCATAAGTTTGTTGGTTGTACATTTTTGAAGTTTTGATCAGTTTTTAATTTTTCTTGGGGATGTATATAAGTGTCTTATACTTGCTTGATTATGTTTTGGCGTTGTTGTGACTATGATAGGGCAGGGTTGTCGGAGGTTCCTCAGAAGAAATCTCCTGCAGCAACTCCTAAAACAGCTCGTAAACTCCAAACTACAGAATCTGATCATGTTACTATCAGGACACCTAAAACACAAAGCCCAAAAGTAGTTGCTGATCGACGTTCTCCAAGAAACCCTGTAAATGAGGTACTAGTAGTAGCTTTGCACTATGCTTTTGTTGATCACTGCCTTTATTGTTTGACTCATACTGGTCTCACTTTTCCACATTTCTCAATAACTAATGTGTGCTGCCAAGTACTTTTAGCCTTTTAGGTTTTCAAGTTAGTCAAGGAGCAAGTAACCTAGTGGTTACTGGCTTGTTATCAGAACAGGGATCGAAACTTGCCTACCGGCTCTAGAGCTTGGGTTTTTGCTTGATATCTGTTAATGTGAAATGTGGTACTGATAGTGTAACTGTGTTGTTCGTATGTGTTGCTGTTTTGTGTGCAAGATTCAGAAGAAGCGGACAGGGAGAACACCCGAATTGGCATCTCAAATATCTCAGCTGCAAGAAGAGCTGAAAAAGGCAAAAGAACAACTAAGCGTTTCAGAAGCCTTGAAGAAGAAAGCTCAGGATGAAGCAGAGGAAATAAAGCAGCAGTTGATAGAGATCAATGCCTCTGAGGATTCAAGAATCAGTGAACTTCGTAAGCTCTCTCAAGAGCGAGACAAAACATGGCAATCTGAACTCGAAGCAATGCAGAGACAGCATGCCATGGATTCCACTGCTCTTGTTTCTGCCATGAACGAGGTTCAGAAACTGAAAGCTCAGCTTTCTGAATCTGAGTGTGTTGAACACTTGAAGAAGGAACTCAACGAGAGCCAGTCTCTTGTGGAGCAACTCAAATGCGAGCTGTTTGATGCAAAGGTGAGGGAAGCTCAGGCGCTTGAAGTTGTGTCAGGAACTGAAAAACAGTTAGAGATATCGAATTTGACGCAGGAGATGTTACGTTCAGATGGATCAAAGATGTCTGAAGCTTGTAATTCCCTTACAACCGAGTTAGAACAGTTCAAATCTGAGGTAAAGTCACTAGAGAAACTTGTGAAACAGCTTGAGGAAGAAAATGAAGCCCGAAATGACTTACCATTAATGGAAGAGCTCAAAGAAGAGATAAATGTTGCAGGAAATGAGATTAGCCAATTGAAATCTGCAATAGAAGTATCTGAGAGAAGGTACCACGAAGAGTATATACAGAGCACGTTGCAGATCAGAAGTGCTTATGAACAAGTTGAGGTAGTGAAATCAGGATATGCACAGAGAGAGGCTGAGCTTGGGGAAGAACTGGAGAGAACCAAAAATGAAAGACAGGCTTTGCATGAACGGTTGATGGATAAAGAAGCTAAGCAGAGGATACTCGTTGATGAAAACGAGTTACTGAACTTGAAAATCAAAGAAGAACAAGAAGTCAACATGAACAAGACCGATGATGGATTTACAGGGGAACTCAAGAAGCTAGAATCTGATGTAATGGAGTTGAGAGCGGATTTAATGGACAAGGAGATGGAGATGCAGAGTGTAATGTCGCAGAACGAGAATCTAAGGAGTGAAATGGAGAAAATGCATAGTGAGAAGAACAAAGTTATCGATGAGACCTTAGCGAGGCTCAGGAGTCTAATGGAAGAAGTAGATAAAAGTGGGAAGAGAGCGGAAAATGCAACAGAACAGCTAGGAGCAGCACAAGTCACAAACATGGAACTGGAAGATGAGCTGAGGAGACTGAAGATTCAAAGTGATCAATGGAGAAAAGCAGCTGAAGCAGCAGCTTCAATACTCTCTTGTAACGGGAAATACATGGAGAGAACAGTATCACTGGAGAGTCAATTGAGGAGACATGTGAACATATCGCCTTATATGAGTGAAACAGATGATGAATTGTCTTCACCAAAGAAGAAGAAGAATAATGGGAGTATGCTGAAGAAGTTTGGTGTGTTAATGAAGAAAACTCACAAGTGATGATTAATCATTAAAGTTTAAATGTGTAGACATGTATTTTGTTTCCAAAAAAACTGTACGGTATACTACTTTTGCTTCTTTATGATATAACAAACAATGAAACAGTTTGTAACAGTTGAGAAATTCTAATAATCTAAAAACTCTCTCGAACGAACGCTTTTATAACTGAGTTACAAACAAACTCAACGGCCTGTAACAACTTATCATCGTGCTACGTTATCCTCTTCCTCATTGGCTTTGAGTTGTTCCTCTGCACTGACTTTTGAATACATTTTGTTGGTTAGCTTTGGAGAAGATGCAGAAGCCGAGACAATCAGCCTAGGACTTCTTGAAACAGGACTGGCTTTTACTTTAGCATGTGTGGATTCTTGAATAACAGGAGACATTGTGGATTGGTACTTTCCAGACTTGGTTCTACTAGCACTTGTTTCATTTGGAATACGAAGTCCATGTTTTGCCAAGCCATTTACCGGACTAATAAAAGATCCTGTGGGCGTTCGTGCAACGCTGCTCCTCGTCTGTTAACCACAAACATTCATATACATATTGAGATTCCATATAAATGAGTATCAATAAACAAAACATAAAAACTAAATTTCCTGCCAGAAAAAAAAAATCAGAAATTTGGGAACTTACTCTGTCAAAGTAGCCAATTTTTGGTGATGGGACACGGAGTCCTGTTGGTTTCATCATGGAAGTTGAACACACCGCACTGCCATTGACAAATGACCCACGTAATGAGCCTTGTTTATCCGGCCTAGGCTCATCTTGGACAGTAGATACAACTTTAGAATTTTTGAGAGGCTTCAAAGTCTGTGTTGTACCATCAATTACAGGACCGCGTTCACCAGGGGCAGTCAATTTGTTACATTTAGTCATTTTCTTAGGTGTAGAAGCTCGTGATGATTCTGATGACCAGTCAACGGAAGAAGTAAGAGGTGATACATTAGAGGAAAGCTTGGGCTTGTATGTCCTACTGGCTGCGGGGGATGGAACTTTAGGCTGGCTTATATTTCCAGATGCAGCTCTGGATGTGGATGTATTTGCCAAAGAATGGGAAGCTATTCTTAAACTCTGAGCTTTCTTCTGCTTTAATGTATCTAAAGATGGTTTGTTAGAAGAGCTTGACAAAACACTGACACAGCTCTCGAGTGAAGAGCAAGAAGATGTCAATTCATTCTTGGAGGCAACTGAAGAACGTAAAGCAGATTTGAAAGGCACCACAGGTTTTGATACAATGGGAGTCCGTCTTGATATTGGAACTCTAGGAGCCAAAGGCTCTTTACCTGTAAGAGTAAGACCACGCTATGATGCAGAAGTAAAGAAGAGATAGTTCGAAAAGACATTCAAAACATATTAAGAAAGAGTTGACTAACCCCCAGTTAATTTAGGATTCTTTTCTTGTTTGGTTTTGTTACTATCTACCGAAGCTCTTACACTTTTTCTGAGTCCATTAGGTGACCTGGAAATGGATGTACTGTGTTCTTTTGCAGCAACAGACTGTAGAAAGATATATCATAAACGAACAAACAAAGAAAGCTTAATATCAGTTTGCGTTCAACTTATGGTTCACTATGAAGTGAGAATTAATGAGTGATTAAAGAAGACAAGATATTTAGTTTGAGATCACTAGTTTGTTATCAAATTGCATTTACATTTAATTCATTACTCCAGTTTAACATGACAAGCACATATGGAGAGTAGTCGTCAGTATACCTTTTTTGTCACCTTCCCTAATCCTTGTGCCCTAATACTTGGCCTTTTATGAATGACACTCGGTTTCATCTAAGAAAAAAAAAACAAAAAACAAACACATGTTTAAACAGGGAGGGAGTTACAGATCAAACCACAGTCTAAATTTGTTTTGGACACTTTACCTTTTCCTGAAAGCCACTGTTGTCTAGCGTACTTGGAGCTACAAGTTTCAAAATGTATAAGTTGGTCAGTTCTAGAATTATAGATAACAAAAGTTAACTAGGAGTCATGAATGTACAGTTCATACAGAACTAATGAGAATGAGACACTGAAACTTCATCATGTAAAATATCATAGTGGTGATGAAAAACACCACAAAAGACTAGAAATAAGATCTTTGGTTCACTAGAAAACCATTCTGTTAGATTCACGATCTTCCTACACCAGAACAATAGAAAAATAAGCATAGACATATTCGGTATCCGTTTAAAACGTCAAAGCTAGTTCCTTTTCCTCTACTCAATATTATTGACTTACTTGGGCTAGGTGCTGTTTCTGTTGCTCCAAATTCCTTACTTTTGTCAGGTGTTGCGAGATCAGATGATACAGCACATCTATGGATTGACGCCCTTACATCTTCAAACAAAACACATTCCTGACTGGTCTCAACTGTGCAGTCACTTTGAAATGTAGATATGGACTCTGTTGATCTGTTCACATCTTCTTGAATGGTTAGTAAAGTTTTCCTGACACCCATATGATTGCTTTCCATGATACTACACAGTTCATCTGGTTCCAAAACCCCTGATTCCGACAATGCCTCTCATCAAAACTAAACAAAACACGTTACTGAATACATGCAAATCCACAGGAAACACTTGCCTGCATTGGTGAAAAAGGCTTTGTCCCAGGCAAGACTTTTGCGCAGGTTATACTTCATCATCTTCTGTGGTTCAGGCGATTTATGAGGTTGAATCACTTCTTCATCCTTTTCATGTAAAGTGGAGACCAGTATCTCTTCATCAAGATTGTGTGTATCCCCAAATAAACTAAGACCTTTATCATCCTTATCAGTGTCTGAATATAAACAGGTACCCTCTCAGATCAAGAAAATGAATAAAATTCAGCAGAACTTAAAAACCAATTTAGCTAATGCAACTACAAGTTAATCTTCAAAGATAAGAAATCAACACGAACGCGAGAGAAACAAGATAAACAAATCCCAAATTGAAACAACAATGAACCAGATAACAAGCTTCCCAGAAAGTTCTTCAGCTAATTACTAATATTGAAATCAATAAAACATTGTTCATCTTTCTGAATTATATCACTGCTAAATGTTCAAAACAATTCAACAAACCTCTACAATCAATGAATTCGGATTAACAAAATTCCAACCAACTGAAGAGAATCAAATCCAAATCGAGAAGAAAATGGGTAAGCAGAGATGGAATCACCTGAAAATTCATAGCTGGTGGGATCGGGAAACGAAGAAAAGAGGAGGCTATCATCCTCATCAATGAGACTAAGCCCAGAGATATCGAGCTCGCTTCTCCAGTTCTCGGTGTCTTCCATTAGACGAAAATCAAAGTAGCTTTATCTCTCGAGATTCCTACGGATTTTTTACAAAGAAGAAGAAGAATTTGAAACGAAGCAATCCGGCGGTTTCTTATTTTTATAATTTATTAATATTTTTAAGTTTCGTTTCTTTTTGACAATTGGGGGGGTTTTTTTTTTTTTTTTTGAGTTTCGTTTTTAAGTGTTTAAGGGCTTTAAGCCGAAGTGGGGCCTACGCGAGCGTACTACGCGAATGAAATTATTTCGCATCTACTTGTATTTTTCTAATTTTTTTTCAATGGCAAAGAAACTCTAATTTTGCTAACAGATAAAACGCCACAAAAACAACTGTAACTAAAACAACAATAAACATCTAATTTTTTTGGGTTAGAAAAATATTGCAGGGTGAGAAACCACTAAATTTTACATAACAAAATTAGAAAAGAGTGGATTATCGGATATATCAAATCTCAAAAGATTTATCGAAAATGCCATAAGGTCTATTTTTTATGGACTATGCCATATTCGAGAGATCAAAATGACCGATACATCCTAGTATAACCGTTTTGGTTTCTTTTCTCAAATTTAATTTTAAATTTATGCGGGCAGAAAGTAAATGACCACAGTCAAAAAGTCACTCTTTTCTATCTTTCTCGTCTCTCTCTTATCAACTACGAAAATTTCTTCTCTTTTCTCCACTTTTCAAAACCTCCATTGAAGTAACTTTTTGTATACACTGTCATACTTCTTTCATAATTTCTGCTTCGTTCCGGTAAAAAGTCAAAGATGTCCGGAGCAACGAGTTCAAGAAGATCTAAAGGGAAGAGGAATAATGACGCACATGCATTGGGAAGTAAAGAATATGTACTAGTCGTCCACGGAGGAATTTCATATGCTTTTATATTCGATCCTTCTAAACTCCCAGAACGGCTTTACACCACCAATAAGTATCTTCCTACTAGTCGTATAAACTCATACTTGAAGCCGAAATTTCTGTTAGATATTGTGGACTCGCTTAAAGGTACTCCTGACTTGGAATACATTAAAGCTTCATGTTTTGGTCTCCTTCTAGAATTACCAGTTCGTAAATCGTCATTGTCTAGCAAGCTCGTCCACAAACTGTTATGTAGATCTCTTATAACAACAAGAAACACGAGGTTTGGTTCATCTTCGATGGACAGCCTTTTAAATTTGCATTGCGCGAGTTTGGGATAGTTATTGGTCTACCATGTGAAAAATATTCGGACAAAAAAGTGATTAGGAGGATGCAAACACCACCGGACCCGAGAAAACCATATTGGAATGTAATATTTCCAAGAAAAGATGACAACCTTACAATAAAGGAGATCGTGGACATGCTTAAGGACGACTGCCTTATGCCAGCGTGGGACAGGATGCCATCGTGGCATCGTAGAAGGCTAGCTTTAGTAGTGATTGTTGAAGGAGTAATTTTGTGCAGTAGACAGCATGTCCGTGTTACTTCACCCATAGTGGAGATGGTAAAAAACTTAAAGGCATTTGAAGGATATCCTTGGGATCGTGAGTCCTTCAACCTCACATTAAGAATGGTAAAGGTTGGGGATAAGTGCAAGACCCTGAAAGAGTTGTATATCAGATTGAACCAGTCTCACACGGCTACACATGATTCAGTATCGCATTTCAGTTGTTCTTTTTCAAGGCTATTCCAAAATTGGAGAGGTTCTCCCTGATTTGGAGGACCATAACATATTTACAAACGAATCTTTCCAAAGCTTATTAGCCTTGAAACTATTTCACAACTCCAAAATCATGGAGATTGAGAATATGAAAGATGTAAGTGCGTACTAAAATGTTTGGTTTAAAATTTTGTTTACTACAAGAAGTGAAATTTTTGATCATTTACCAACATTGTATCCATACTGTAGCTTGTTGTGAAGCCATATATGGAGGATCCAGAGCGCATTATAGACGAGAACGTAAATGTATGGGATGACGAGGTCGTAGACGAGTCGCTTGACTACCTCGAAGTTCTTATTGGTCAGGATTTTAGTTTCACGAGGGCCATGTGGTTAGGTGGTTATGCCAAGTGGCCTATGATAGGTTTAGAGAAGAAGCTGAATGGTAAAGAGAAGAAAGTGAAACGTAAAGATAACGCCGTGTAGAAGAACACTCTACAGGAGAAGAAGAAGTTGTTGGACAAGGATTTGTACCATTCGATGTAGATGTTGTGTACGAGAAAATGGAAGCACTTAACGCCGATCGGGATGCCAAAATGATGATGGAAAAGATTGTGAGAGAGCTCTATCAGTCAGAAATGCTGATCGGTTAAGAATTTAATCCTAACTAGTACTGCAGAGAACAGTTCAATGTAGCAAGCATAGGTATCGAATCCACAGAGACCAGAAAGTACACGTTCAGTTTCAGTTTCAGTTTCAAATCTAGCCAAAGCAGAATAATTAACAGATTGTAGTAACGAATCAAAACGGCAAATAAAAACGGTTTAACAACTATAATATAAAAACGCTAGGCATTAGAGAAATCCGTAGGTATTCAGGCTTAAAGTCAATTTAACATGCAGGATTGGGATTGAAAATAGTTCTCAACATGAAAAATGAATAAAGAAT
>OVBE01000643.1:0-46688 GCA_900406425.1 Iberis pinnata | reverse complement strand
ATCTGGTGTGAGTAAGGAGAGCGTGAGGTTTTTGTGATGTGCAAGGAAATATATATATAATTTGAAGAACATGCATATGAAAATTTAAGTGGGAGAGATGTTCCAGAAAATTGATTACCTATGGACGATTCAGGTTTCCTCCATTATTGAGGTTGCTGAATTTTGTAAAGCTCTATAACGTAGATGCTTGGATACAAAGTGGAGGTTTCTAGAAAGAAGACTTATATATTAATATTAGGTTTAATGAGAACTATGTAGAAACATTTTAATGGGCTTTGCCTTAAGAAGAGGTTTGTGTTTTTTTTAAAAAATGGGTTGATGATGGAAAATATTTGGGCTTGTACGAGCATAATAATTCATATATGATAAAACATCTTTATGCTTCTACTTGTATGCTTAAATGAGTTTTTTCTTTACTTACCTTGGGTGGTCGCCTTTTGTTGTAAACCATGGTCTTTAATGACAGTAAGAATACTTTCTCGCTGAAAATTTTAGAGCTCAACTCACCCGCTGCAGAACCTGCCCTCCTCTCATAGCCAGGCTCGTTGAAGTAAGGTTTTGATTCAAGATTACACCTTGCATTGAGAAAAGAACCTGCAACATTGTTGAGTCATTGGGGATCCATTTCTCCTTCCGAGTACCATTCCAACTGCCAAGAAGACTCACACACACTTTCCGACAGTTGTATAGATTCAGATGATTCTTAGCCCACAAGAATGATAATAAAGGGTCTTTGTAAAACCAAAAAAACAACAAACAGAATATCAAAATTTTGGGAAACAACAAAATCTCATTTTCAAAAAGTTAGATTGCTTATCGGTGGCAAAGAAGGGTATGTATCCGGGAAGAAGATATCGAAGAAGAACAGACCATCATGGTAATGGGTACCTTCAGCCCAAATAATTACAGCTCTCAAAAGATCCTTTCTAGATTCGTAAGCTCTTACAAATATCATCTATGTTGCAACAAAACAAATGTAAATATCAGGCTTCCTAAATTGATGTATAAGACAGTGTGTAGTCCTTTTGACTAAGTAGAAAGTGTAAAGCACAGTCTTTAGCAAAAAGAGTGTAAACCATTCTACGTGGAATAAATTGATAACATAGTTTAGAGAATATCATAACTCAAAAGTTAGACTGATGATAACTAATTAGCATTCACCAAGACACATTGGATCATCTTAATATATCAATTAATCTGCGGGATTTATTATAAAACATACTTAATAAATTATGATGTCCAATAATTCGTAAGTTATTTGGAACCAAAACTGTAACCGCCTAAGCCTTTATACATGCATTTCTTCCTTTCACAAGAACTTCAAAAGTCTTATGAAGTGATGCTACTTACCTGAGCCACAAGTGAGACTTTACTGGTGAGAACCTCTATTTGATGCTCCTCCAGCAGTTCTGAAATCGACATTTACATTTCTCTGAGTTATGTTCATCAGATTGTTGTTGATGTCATCTGAAATTTGTTGTAGGACATGCAAGGATTGATAAACAGGATTAACAGATCAATCGTTCCTCCACTTCCAGCGCAATATTCTGCGGCATTGTAAGTCTTTAAGCTTTGTTTATCTCAATGTGAGATCTATTAGACTTGACTGATTTCGTCAATTGCTTTTTTCTTCAGCCGTGGTTTGGTTAAGAACTCAGACCAAGCGTGTGTTATGTGATTCAGTTCTTCGGTATATAATCATAACTTAAAACCGAACCAGTAAACATCATCTCACTTCTTGTGTATAGGCTGCTGAGCTACTCAAACAACCTCTGCTTCAACCGTATATACAGAAGATTCATCTTAAGGCGAATGATCCAGGGTTACCTGCGCAATGGCCGCTATCTGAATCCACCAGGAGGAACAGATTTCCTGAGCAAAGAAAGCGTCCTCCAGGAAAAAGCCATAGCTTTGGTCCAAGCAGGTTTAGGGGTAACCAAGAAGATTCTGTTTCTTCAATAAAGAAACCTGTTACGACATATCTAACCAGTGAAAGGCAAGTGGATTTCTGTACAGATGAAAGCTCTGATGGAACAGTAGTTCGTAGAACATCAGAGGTTTCTAAGAGTTTTGTTCTAGCGAGAGCTTCGGATTCACCTATGAGATCAAGACAGCCTAGAAGTGATCCATTCTTCATTACTGGTTTTAAGTGAAATTTATATCAGAGTTAAGAACTGTTTCTTCCACAATGTTAGTAGCTTCCTGTTTCATCACAGCTTCCAAACCGAAAATCAGCGGCTTTTATTCGTAGAGCTTCCATGCCTAACTCAAGAAAGCCTGTAAAAGAAACAAAAGACTCTTTGTACAATACCAAAACCAATATTCTCCTACACCAGATAAAATCTCCTGATGTGTCAATGAATGCACCGATAATCGAGAAGATTGAGTTCCAATTAGTGTCATACGATGAAGAGCCTTTTGTTCAGGTTACTCGTGGGAGGAAGAAGAAGAAGAATGTGTTGTTTAGAGGCTCTTACAGTCAACCACCAGAGCCACCATTAAACTGTTCAATTAAGAACAACATTTGTAAGAGATTTAAGAGAGAAGACAGTAACTATACAGGAATGCAATCTTGCTTCACACTGAAAATTGGACTATATAAGAAAGTTTTCATCTTTATTTCATATTCTTCCCGATAAGAATTGGTTCATGATGAAAATTAGGATTGCAAATCCTTTAGTATAAACTGAAGCTAATCTAATATATAGGCAGAGATAGAATCGCAATACCCCTAAGGTCATGGAGGTAGACTAAATCAAAGAGGCGGGTTTAAAAATTGATGAATCTATTTCCTTGTACAAACCTCTGTAGGAATCGGGTCATCATCAATTTGAAGCAGACGAGCAACTTCGCTCATCCTCGGGTGTTTCGTAGACATTGGATAAACACATCTAAAATCATGAAATCCAAATCGCAATGCGTTGGGCGCATCTATAAAGAGAATCGGGACGGTTCCAAAGGAATGGAGTTGAATCAAATAAAAAAGAACACTGAGCATATATATAGCTCTATCATCATTTGTAATATGAATTTTTGATGGAAGGGGTTTCAGAGCATGTATTAGTTGCTCTATGATCGTTTTAAGATTTGATAATGAGGAAGTTCTTTTTTAAAAGTTTTACATTGTTGAGGTGGCAGTTTTTTATGGGAATTTTTTGGACAATGCTGAGGTGGCAGCATGAGGGGAAAGCACCAACTCCCTCATTATATATTAGATTTGATAATGTTTTGACGAGAACGTAAAAATCACTAAAATTTAATCACTCACAGTTTTAATCATATTTATTATTTTATTGATCAACTAATAAATTCTCAAAATCATATTATTAATTATATAGAGGTTTTACTGTATGTCACTTTTTTATATTAAACTTCGACGTTAAATGAAAGGAATAATTATAACTTGAATAGCTTAATAAAAATTATAGAGAAAGAAAGTAAATTTGATTGATCTTTACTTTGATTGCATTATTATAGTATTAATAAAAGAAGATTAGAAAGTCGCTTGTGTAGGGACCATATTAGTACACATTACTCTGAAGATACTAATAGGTAAAATTCCGTGCGGAATCGCGATATGCGCCGCTGACTACAAAGAAGTTACCCGTGCTGATTATACGCCGCTTATTGATCGTCTTGGACTTAAAATGACTACTTGGTCTACAAAGCTTTTCTCTTACGCTGGTCGATTGTAGTTGATCAAATCTGTCGTTGCTAGTACTATCAATTTTTGACAATCCGTTTTTCACTTGCCCAAATGCTGCATTCAGGAGATAAATAGCTTATGAAGTAACTTCTTATGGTCAGGTCGTCCGTCTAAGCAGCATATGTCGAAGCTCTCGTGGGATGAAGTCTGTAGACCAAAAGATGTAGGTGGGCTGGGTATTCATAAGTTTGAAGACACATCCCACGTTTTCACTTTATCCATTATATGGCGTTTACTTTCTGGCACCACCTCGGTTTAGGAAACTTGGGTCAACCGGCATCTCTTGCGTGACACGTCTTTCTGGGATGCCAGCACTACTTCACAGATTTCTTGTATCTCACTCAAGCTCCTCTAATGTCGTACCATAGCTTCGGCGTTCTTCTGGCTCACTCTTCAGGACGGTAACTGTTCCTCCTTATAGTTTGAGAATTGATCTTCTCTTGGCCCTCTTATTTCTATTCTAGGTGATCGAGGCATTCGTGAGTTTGGGATTCCCCGGAACGAAAATTTTGCGAGTGCCGCTACTTCAAACACTTGGCGTATTTTCTGCTCCCGTATTCCAGCTTGTTGTCTTCATGCCCATCTAACAACCTTACCTCCACCTGATGCTCGCTCTGGACTGGATATTGCTCTTTGGAAACATGGCATAGCCGTTTTCAAGCCTTGCTTCTCCTCATCTCGTACATGGGAACAACTAAGTCTATCTTACCCTTCTCAACCTTCATCTCTTGGCTTGCTGTTATTGACAGGTTGCAGACGGGTCATATCATGCGCGCTTGGGGGAACCCTCAACCATGTCTCCTATGTGGCAAACCTGATGAGACTCGAGACCACTTATTCTTTTCTAGCCCCTACACGTTCACCATCTTGTCCGATATCACTCGGCCTATACTTCGTCACCGGCTCAACCCCTGCTTGACCCACAAGCTCATCAGTCTTCAGCACCCGTCTCACTCTCGCCTTGATCAAGCTCTTCTACACCTCTACTTCCAGGTTACAATCTACAGTGTCTGGCATGAACGAAACAATAAACACCATACCTATCCCCCACATACTTCTACCTATCTCCTTCGTAAAATCATCAACACGATCACCAATCGTCTCACCAGTCTCCATTATGGACCTTCATCACCATACCATTCTTTGCTCCAGCGTTGGCGTGGCTTCCACATTACTAGACATCCGTGTCTCTTCTCTCCTATTCGTTTACATCGTACCAATCTTTCCTGCTTTCTTGTATGTTCTCTATATTGGCTCACTAGGTGGTGCTTAATGGTTTGTACTTTTTTCCATATACTAGTTTTGTCCCACCGAGTTTAATAGTATCTGTTTTTAATGAGGCACCATTAGGCACGCTCCACACCTTTGGGTACTAAACTCGACCAGCCTCTTCTCTGCTTTTTCTTCATTCTTTTCATTTCTTTTTGTACATAACTCTCATCTAGTTTTATTAATAAATTTAATATTTAATCAAAAAAATTCGATCATGATATACTTTCAAAAAACAAGTATCATGAAGTGTTGTATAAACTGCTATGCAACATTTTACTATTAGCAATCTATAATCATGGTCTGAAGCTACTCTCAACGCATTGATACATCCTGGTGAAAAAGCAGAGAACACACCAATTCTTAACAAGATTTTTATTCTAAAATTTATCAACACAAAGTACAAGAGTTCTCCTTGTTCTTGAATCACAAGTTATTTTTTCATTACACTTGTGCTTTAGAACATAAAAATTGAACCTGACTCTACCCCAAGATCTCTCATAAACTCTCTCAAAATGCAATAAACTCTCAACCCTAAACTCCCAAAAACATAGCTCTAAAAGTGACGATCTCTTATCATCTTTTCACCTCTTTAAATACACATGAAACATTAGTTCAACTTATCCTTTTTGTTTTGCAAGTAAACTTCCTTTTCTTTCATCTTTTTGAAATCTCCTTTTCCTCTTTTGAAACTTTCCATTATCAGCTTCAGCTCACATTGATCCCCTTCCAAGTTATATTCCCGCATCTTTATTCTTGATGATTCCTCAGCTTTCCAACCAGCACGTTTTCTGTATCTTCAATCTCCCCTTTTTAATTGAGTTTGATTACCAAGCATCTCCTGTAAAACAACTATCAAAACAAACACCAAAAGTTCTCGCACAGCAACAGAACAATCACTAACCATTCCAAAACAAAATTGTTGGTGTCAAAACCCCCTCAGCAAGATTTCGTCTTATTTATGAAGTTACGACGTGCTTAGTACACAATGACCCCAGGAGGATTCATCGAGAATATATTATACCAGAGGAAGAGTAAAGAACACCTGAGTACTCAATATTAACTGTGATGTAGGTGGACGTGAACTCAAGTCGTTATTGCTTTGAGATTCTTGGGGAATATGCTGAGGTCGGAAGTTGTGAAAGCTCAAGATGAGCGATAATATCAGAACTGATCGAGAAGTTTGGAAGACACAACGGGAATATCGGAACTGCTACCCGAGATATCCGCAACGTAGTAGGAATTTTGGAGCTGCTACCTGAGATTTCCGAAAGCCCAACAGGAATTTGGGAAAAATGAGCAATATAAATAGAGAGCGATGTCAAAACGAGAGAGGATTCTTTTTCTAACTTTGGACAAAGAGTTTGTACACAATTACGAATTCTTCATCGAAATTCTTATAAATTACTTTGTGAGTTTTAGCATCCGCAAATTGGCGCTAGAAGGAGGGTTTTTTATAGATTTTCTTACGAAAAAGAGCATCATAACCAGATCCATGACATTCATACTCGAAGAACATCAGCCGTAGCTGAAGGAATGCCCTAACAAGATCCAAAAACTCCACCAAACCATGCAATCCATTTTCGCGAGGCTGAAAAAGAAAGACGCCCTGAACCAATTCTTTCGCGATTGACTTGAAAAAATGGCGAAAGAATCTACAGACGATCGCTCCATCCTGCGCGACGATACCCTACCACTAGGAAACTATCCAAGAGACTATCATACACTCTAACACCCAGCTTAACCATAATTGACGCGCAAAATTCAGACACTATGGATGTTCAACCTAACTCTGATCCCTAGGCGGAAAAACCACCTCATGCAGTAAATCAGCCCCTGGTGGATACAGATCTATTAAACCAGAATGAACATGTCGTGAATCCAAAATTCAACGCTGGACGGACCGAATCGGCTAACTTTGACGAATACAAGGACTACTATCAGTACTCACACTGACCAATCAATCAATCTCAATCCTCGGTTGAAGAGATCCAAGAGATGAAAAACTATCTCGAACAAGCCATTCGCCAAATGAACTCTAAGGTCCACCACGCAACCAGCTCGACGCCTGAGCTAGACCGAATTATGGAAAAGATGTTGTGAAGTCCGTATTCCCCACATATAAAAAACCAAAGTGCGGAATCCTAGGAAAATCAAGATCCCTTTATACGAAGGGAAAACAGATCCTAGCGTGTACTTGACAGCCTTTCCCATAGCGGTGGGTGGAGCAAAATTCGAGAAGCATGAGAGAGACACAAGATACTTTCAACTCTTCAGCGAATATCTCCAAGGACCAACACTCAGGTGGTTCTCTAGATTGTCTGAGGGCTCGGTCCATAGCTTTAACCAAATAAGTTTAACGTTCTTCAAACATTACTCAATCTAGATTGAAAGAAATATATCTGATGCAGACATGTGGAGCATGACCCAGGGGTGGTCTAACGAATCCCTCAGGTAATTCATTGACCGATTCAAAGAAGTCATATCCCGAGCTATAGTTACATATAGCACTGCTATCGCCGGTCTGAAAAATTCCGTCTGGGGCGAATCTGAATTTTGGAAAGACTTGATAGTAAGAATCTCAAACCATTGATGATTCTCTCCATAAAGGGAAGATCTTCGCGCGTATAGAAGAAGACCTAATCGAAATGCGCAAGACGGGTAGAGAAAAGCAGCCTGAACACCCATGGAGTGCTCAGCACGTCAAGGAATTCCACAACTGAATATTATTTTATTTTTCTTCTTGCTATTTGAGTAAAACTTAATTGTAACTCTCGACATCGAACTACGGTCGGGCTTGATCCCCGAACTAGGGGTACGTAGCGAACTTGTTTTATGAGTTCAACTCTGANGGGGGGGGGGGGGGAGATGTATCTGACCCTTCATTCCGCCACAACCCTCCGCCACCTCGGTACAAATTTTTTCTAAAAAAATGGGAGAGATGTATGTGGCATTTCATTTTGCGTCAGCCCTCCGCTACCTCAGTACAAAATTTTTATTAAAAAATGGGGGAGATGTATCTGGCCCTTTATTCCGACTCAGCCATTCGTTACCTCAGTCCAAAGTTTTCTCAAAAAATGGGGGAGGGGGGGTTGTATATGACCCTTTATTCCGTCCTAGCCTCAGTCCTAAATTTTTCTCAAAAAATGGGGGAGATGTATTTAATCACCAACCTTAACAGAATCAAATCTCTACAACGTATCTATCCACAACCAGTTGCATCACACATCTATCGAAAATGAAGTCCCTACATCATAATATTGAAAACAAGTCTTTGAGAAAGCTGCCCTTCAAAACAAGACCATGACAATACACGCTCACCAACAACCAGCGTCATCAGCCGTTATCTCCAAGTAACAGGGGGCTTCACAGATGTAGACTACCGAGAATCTAATAGAGAAGCCTAACTTTATCAATAACTCAGACGAAAGCGGGGGGAGGGGGAGAGAACACTATAATGTACCCAACACGTCGAATAAACGGTAAACGATCTAAAAACCTAACTTTATTCTAATTTATTTACTTTGCAAGATGAACATAATAATAAAACACATAACATAATGTATGACCTGGCCAGTCATAAAATACACCGCACACCCCTCCAGTGGGTATTAGCCTGAGCAACCCCCAACAAGGTATAAGCGCTAAAGCCAAGCTCTGTCTCGCAACAATGCATTGAAACGCACGACGAACATCTTTAACAAATGAAACGTCTTTCATTCATTTTACATTCGATCTCTCGAATAAGAATGTCACTATATAACAATAAACTTGATGTCAAATATGCATGTGTTTGCTAAGTAAGCATCTAAGATATTGATAACACGTTATTTAGGTATCAAATACCATTACACTTGCATGTCATTGTAGTATAGATGGGTTGTCAATCCAAATGGGTGTAATGCTAACAATCTAGATGAAATGGTTCTATTAAGTCATACCAAGCAATAAAGATGGGTTTTACTAACAGATCCTAAACAAGCATAACATAGCAAACATGCGTGAAGTAAAAAAACAGAAACGAAGGTAAGCATGCAAAAGTAAAAGGTAGATAGCTAGTGAAACAAAAAGAGAGGAATTAAAATGGGTAAGAGATGCAATCAATGGAAAGGATTCCTAAGGATGAGGGTTATTGGCTAGTGTTCCTCCTCAAACTGCCTAAGTGTCTAACCTATCTCAAACAAGAGCTATCCATAGAAGATAGATTCAAAAGCAATCAAATCCAATTCCTTGACAGATGACCACAAACTAGGTAGTATCCAGACCTAACTGCCATTAACGGAAATATACCTAATAGGCACTACAAACCAATCTACCTAAGACAATAAGCACCCTAAACATATAATTCCTTAGGCTGGGATATGCAAATCTCTGAAATCACCTCGATCAGGCATTTCATTGAACACTTTTCAGGTGCTGAAATGCCTAAGTTCGGATTTCAAACAGGCAGAATGAAATGAGCAGTAAGCACAATGAAATAGAAGGGATCTATTAAACAATAAAGCTTAGACACCTTGGAGGAACAAGGAAACAACACTAACGTATCCTATTTTTAAAGAACCTAAGTCACTACTCGCTATGCATGTTGGATGCAAAATCAGAGAAACATGAAAACATAGCTACTAAGTAAGAAATTTAGATATAGGGCCAAACAACGAAGAACAGACTATATGAAACCCTGAAACTAGTGCAGAAGATGAAGATCTAATACGTCAAGAACTCCAACCCAGAATATACGAACATCAATGGAACAGTAACGAAAACATAGGAAATGATCAAGCTAAAAACAAGATTAAATGCATCAAAACGGAAATCAACATGCACCAGATAGTTCACAGCCCTAATCTAAGCATGAAAAATGAAGAAAACAGAATACTAACATAAATTAAACAAAATCTGGATTTAGGACATGAAGAACATCAAGAACAAAAGAGAGAAAATAAAACCTAAGACAAAAAGTAAAAATGGCAAAAAGAAAGATTGATTTCCAAATGGAGGTGTTTAAGGTTTTTTATAGTGTTTAGAGAAAATCTCTTAAACGTATAAAAGACAAAAGCTAATCATTAAAATGGGTCTTGGGTCAGGTCGATCCTAATTTGAAGTTGGTCGAGTCTGATTGCTTGGGATCGAGGTGAAGGATTCATGCGATCGACTCATGTAGAAGATGGGATCGAACTAAAAACTTTGAAGTAGTTCGAGGTGATCGAGTCGAAATTAGCTTGGCTGGATCACAGGATCGAGGTGGCCAAGGTGCGCATGATTGAGGCGAAAGAAGGCGGCTCGATCACTTGGCTCGATGGTGATCGAGCCGTGAAGTTACGTGATCGAGCCGAAGTGGAGGTGTGGTCGAGCCAAAGGGCCGAGAGATGACCGTGCCAGGTTGAGAGGTGCTTAAGCCGGGACCAAGGTGAAGGACGACTTGGCTCGATCACGGGATCGAGCCGGAGGCCGAGATGCAATCGAGCCAGCTTCATCTTGGCTCGATGGTTGGCTCGATGGTTTGGTCGAATCATGACTTGAACTATACTTGAGTTATTTATGTTCCACGCATTTTCCTTTCATTGTCAAAATTCGCAACGTAAAGCTCCATAAAGTCTTGAAAAATCTCCAAAATGCATGTATATGCAAGTGCTAATGCAAAACTTCCTAAAAATTGTGAATTTGCTAATAACATTTATAGATGCAATATATGTACAATTAAAATACCCTAAAATGATACTAAATGACTTCTAAAATTCCTAAAAATGAAGAGACATCAACTCCCTCAAACTAAATCCTTGCTTGCCCTCAAGTAAGTAATTCAAAAGTCTAGACGAGAGGTTTGAAAGTGGGAACTCAGAACCAAAATATGTTGCTCACGCAGGTAATATAAATGTCCTGGTTACTAGTTCTAGAATGCAATCCTAAACTCATCCTACTTAAAAAACTTAGCCATACTCATCACAGTTCATTACAGACCAGTTCCAACTTCCACAATGTATTCAAATTCATTTACCCCTTTAACATTCATTAAGCACGAACCATGGATCAAGTCATGTGGGTTCAATGAACTCATTTGGTCAAGGGACATGTTAAGGAGTAAACATGACCCATTCATGCAATGGCTAACAATCCGGAATAGTGTTCTCTCAAAAGGGAATGAGCTTTAGCATAAGGCTAAAGGTAAGAACCCTTAGACGCATACCGAAACAGAACATCATCTACCTAATGCGAATGAAATCTAAGTTTCCTGATTCTACCGGGTAGGAGGTTCTAAGTCTACCCTTTTAAAAATTTAAAGTGATCTTACTTATTCACATTTTTTTTGTTTTCATCTTTTCCTTAGCTATTATTAGGAGAGGGTTCTTCTTATTTGACTGCTAGCGGATTTAGGAACTTACTTACTTTGATGCTTATGGATTTTGACCTTTTTATATTTGCACTAACTTCTTGGGTTTTACCCCTTTTCAATTCATTGTCATATCATTTTCTGATTCTGCACTAACCATACTTCCTACTCATATCATTGTTCCCCCAAACCCTTTACTAGCACATTATGTGTCTCTTTAATTTTCATTCCTCTCCATAAGGTCCATTACTCTACCCTTTCTTTTACCATCTACCCATATCCTTTCATTTATTTCCAAACCAACCCAACACCCAAAATAAAATCCACCTAGTCCTATCTAGTCCAAAAAGCATGGACTAGAACTACATGAGATTCCATCCCTGTCAGTTCGAACCTAACACGTTCTACCAAGCTCATTCCATAAAGACCTGACACTCTGTAGTAAATTCATGGCTTGAAAGAAGGCAAGGTTCAAGGGTAGGAATTCTACTTGGGTTAACAAGAGTGGCAAAATGGTAGAAGATAACCCAAATATATATACTATCCATGAGTTCAAATCCAGCACACAAGCATGATAATTAACGTTCAAATTTAAGTTATAATAGATAGGGGCAAACTTCAAATCACAACATGCTTCAGAAGACAAATGATCATGCAAGTTCACATTCCAAGCATGGTGCAATTTTTCTTCAGACTAAATCAAGATGCATTAGACAACTAATAACCATGGCACTTATACTTTTTGAGAAAACAACATACTTACAAGGTTACTATCATTCTAGTTCTCTATGCAGATGCAAATAAAAATCCTATAAATCTAACATCCTAAATGCAACTACATGAACACTCTATCTTTGAAAGACAATTTTCTATCAAAACAAAATTCATATTTTTATGGTCTTTCTATGCTTTAAATGCTATGCAAGATTGGAGATCGGGGAACAAACATGAAACTTTCATTAGATGATAGTCCCCTGAATCCTCCCCCAAACTTGAATTACACTGTCTCTGTGTAACCCAAATTCGAAGGTGGACGTAGGGGTTGGGCAAGAAACATAAACAAAGATAAAAAACAAGCAGAAACAAAGGAAGCAGAAGCTAATGCCTATGGAACGGGTTTTGCAATGGCTCAATCAACACTTATACACGGCTCGATCTAACGTTGAAGCGTGGAGGTGTACGAGGTGCCTTGGCTCGATCGTCACCATGCTACCACGATCACGGATGGCAACATGGCTTGATCATCATTTTCCATTACTTAGATGCCGAAGACTTGATTCCAAGGTACCTGAAACACCAAAACCAAACAAAAATTTAAATGCATCAAAAGAGAATATAAACTTGAAAATTTTATATGTACAATGGTAAACATGTGACTTCCTCCCAAGTGTGCTTGTTTAAGGTCACTAATTTTGACCTCCTGTTTAAATTTATAGACCCTGAGACGGTTCCCCAAGGAGAACCGAGGTTTCTTCTGAGATTTCCCTATATGCCAAGTACGATTTTACTCGTTTCCCGTTCACTGTAAACGCATTCTCAGTGTTTCCAATTAAAGTAACAGCTCCATATGGTAGAACTTCTTTAACAAAAAATGGTTCAGAACATCTGGATTTGAGCTTTCATGGGAACAACTTGAGCCTTACTTGTCATGAAATGCTTTGGTTCTTTCCTTGTATATTTTTGAACTCTCATAAGCGTTGAGCCTGACTTCCTCCAGTTCATGCAGGTCTATTTACCTTTTTTCTTGAGCTGTCTTGAGCTCAAAGTGAAGGATTTTAGTTGTCCAGAGTGCTTTATACTCCACTTCGACTAGTAGGTGGCATTCTTTTCCGTAGATGTGTTGAAAAGGTGTTCGCCCTATTGGAGTCTTAATAGCTGTCCTATATGTCCATAGTGCATCATCCATATTTTTTTAGCACTCTCTCCTTGAGGTTCCTACAACTTTTTCTAAAATCGCCTTGATCTGCCTGTTTGAGACTTCAACCTATCCACTCTTTTGTGGATGATAAGTTGTTGCTATCTTATGATTCACTCCATATTTTCTCAATAGATTTTCAAACACCTTATTTATGAAGTGAGAACCACCATCACTGATTACTACCCTCGGAATCCCATATCTTGGGAACATTATGCTTTGAAGAGTTTAAGAACCACCTTCGCGTCGTTGGAAAGATATGAAATTTCTTCTACCAATTTTGAGACATACTCGATAGCTACCAGAATTCAACTATTCCCAAAAGATGGGGGGGGGTTGAATGGTCCCATGAAGTCAATACCCCAAACATCAAACACTTCGACTTCTAAGATTGGATGCTGAGGCATCTCATTTATTTTTCCAATATTACCTGCTCTCTGACGTGGGTAACACATAGAATTGAAACCATGTGTGTCCTTAAATATTGTTGGCCACCACAGACCTGCCTGCAGGATCTTCTGAATGGTCTTGAATGCTGCAAGGTGAACCATAATAGTGTTCCAGAACTCCTTTCACTTCATATTCAGCTACGCACCTTCTGAACAATCCGTCTGGACCCTTCTTGTAAAGAAAAAGGTCATCCCAATAGTAGTGATTTACATCATTCAGAAAATTCTTCTTCCTATGCTCATCAACATCCTCAGGGATTTCTCCACAAACCTTGAAGTTAACTAAATCTGCATACCATGGTGCTGCTTTTGTGTTCACTACTTCACCTTCTACAAATGCACATGTATGGATCATCATGAGTTGTTCCTCAGGCATAGAGTCATCAATTGGTACTAAGTCGTCGATCCTCATTCTTGACAGGTGATATGCTACTCTATTTTCAATACCCTTCTTGTCCACTATCTCCATGTAAAATTATTGCAATAAGAGAATCCATCTCAACAATCTTGGTTTAGTGTCCTTCTTTGCAATATGCCTCAGCGCTGCATGATCATTACATACTATAACCTTTGAACCAACAAAGTAGCTTCTAAATTTCTAAAATTCAAAGACGACTGCCAGCAAATCCTTCTTGGTTGTAGCGTATTTTACCTGAGCATCATCCATGTTTCTACTAGCGTAGTAGATTACGTGCACTTTTTATCTATTTTCTGCCCCAAGACCGCTCCAACTGCGTAGTCAGCCACATCACACATGATCTCGAAGGGGAATTCTAGTTTAGAGCTTGGAAGATAGGGGCATATACTAAGGCTTCCTTGATGTGGTGGAACGCCTTGAGACATTCAGAATCGAAGCCAAAATCGGTTTCCTTGCATAATTGCCTTGTCATAGGTCTTGCTATTTTCGAAAATTCTTTGATAAATCTCCTGTAAAACCCAGCATGCCCTAGGAAACCCCTCACATCCTTCATTGTCCTTGGTGGTTGTAGTTGCATCATGACAACAATATTTGCCTTGTCTACTTCTATCCCTTTTTCAGAGATTTTTTGTCCTAGGACAATTCCTTTCTTAACCAAGAAGTGACACTTTTCCCAGTTTAGGACCAAGCTTGTTTCCTCGCACCTGGTGAGTACCCAGCATAAATTAATCAAGCAGGAGGAGAAAGAAGAGCCTTACATGGAGAAATCTTCCATGAACACTTCTACTATCTCTTCAATTATATATGAAAAGATTGAAGTCATGCACCATTGAAAGGTAGCATGGGCATTGTAAATGCCAAATGGCATTCTTCTATATTCAAAAGTACCGTGAGGACAAGTGAAGGTGGTTTTTTCCTGATCTTGAGGGTGGATAGGGATTTGGAAAAACCCACAACAACCATCAGAAAACAGTTATAAGGGTGGTTAGCTAGGCGTTCTAACATTTGGTCAATGAAGGGTAATGGGAAATGATATTTTCTAGATGCAACATTCAACTTCATGTAATCAATGCACATTCTATGACTAGTGATTGTTTAGGTTGGTATTAGTTCATCCTTTATCATTTTTTACCACGGTAATTCCTCCTTTTTAGGAACACAATGAACTGGTGATATCCAAGTACTATCAGAGATATGGTAGATAACACCAGCATCCAACAGCTTAAGTATTTCCTTTTTTACTACTTCTTTCAGGTTAGGATTTAGCCTTCTTTGGGGTTCAATGCTAGAGTAGGATTCATTTTCAAGATTGATTCTATGGGTGCATATATTATGTGATATTCCTTTAATGTCATCCAATGAATACCCTATAGCTCTCCTAAACTTCCTTAATTCAGTCAACAGTAAGTACAATTCATCATCACTAAGTTCATCATTTACTATGACATGATATGTAGAGTTAGAACCAAGAAAAGCGTACTTTAGCCCTTTGGGAAGTGGTTTTAGTTCCACAAATGGTGCCTTGAGTTCAGACCAATACTCAGATATTTTAGAGTGTGGTTGTTTCTGCTTGAGCTCAACTTTCTCAGTAATTGCAAACACCTGACCTTCTGACCCTTGAATGATTCTTCAGGTTCCAATGGTGTATGTGAGTCCAATATCATTTCATACCCCCAATGATTCACCATGTAGATACCCTTTATCCCCATTCTTGGTTAATGCAGTTTGGAGGTGATCCTCCTCATTAATCTCTTCCAACAGTTCATCAACAAGTTTATCCATCTCTTCTATGTAAAAAATTTCCCCTTTAGCAGCAAGTTTCTTCATCATTTCTTGAATGTCGAAGGTCATCTTCAGTTCCTTACCCATATTGAGCTAAATTTTCCCTTTTTGAACATCAATAACAGCTCCAGCAGTAGCTAGAAATGGTCTGCCCAAAATCAGAGTATCTCTAGGCTCCTCACTCATGTGTAAAACTATGAAATAAGTAGGGATTTTGGCTACTCCAACCTTCACATGAAAATCTTCAAGGACTCCATGTGGAATTCGCACTGATCGATCCGCAAGTACTAGAGAGATATTGCAAGGTTTCAAATTGTTGAAACCTAACTTCCTTGCAACTGATAAAGGCATAAGACTGATTGAAGCTCCTAGGTTGCACAAGCATTTGTCGAATGACAAAGGACCTAGTGAACAAGGTAAGGGGAATGATCATGGATCTGATAACTTCTTTGGGATTGAGGTCCTTGTGATAAGTGCACTACATTCTTCACTTAGAACCACCATTCCCTGAATCTCTTTTCCTCTCTTGGGGATAGCATCATTCAGGAACTTCTTGTATGGAGGAATTAGAGTGATTGCGTCAAGAAGTGGCAGCTTAATTTCAGTGTGCTTCATATACTTCTCAAAGATTCTTTTATACTTCGCCATGATTTCCTTCTTGAATCTAGAAGGGAAAGACAACCTCGGAACGTATGGTGGTGGCACGAAGGGTGTATTCTTCTTCTGCGTTGCAGATGGTTGTTCAACAGGACATGGCTTGATAACAATAACTGATGGTGGTTGTGATGGCTTCTGAGAATCATTTTTTGTAGGTTTTCTTTTTGCACGTCCATGCAATACACTAGCAAGGCTTCAAGATGTTCAGAAGAAGTGAGGTGAACAGGACGTTGATGTTGTAACAACCGAAAGATTAGTGAGGGAAATGGTACATAAGAATTTTTTTTCGGTTCATACCCTCTCTACAAAATCTGATAATAGATAAGACGCCCAAAATCGATAGGAATTCCATGAAAGATTTGATAAATGAGACGTGTGCGAGATGAATTCTTGTATGTAGTGTTCTTGATGGGAAGCCAGTTATGATAATAGATCTTTTATAGTGCGGTGTTGCCTGGTTCAAAGTGAATGATCTTCAGGTCGGCCCAAGAGGTAACAACACCGTTAGAGAGAAACGCATCAAGGGAGTTTTTCAAAATCGCATTCGCAATGGCTTCACTTGCCCGATCATCAAAATCAGCATCACCAAGAGCCTGATTGATGTGAATGGCTGAGAATGCATATGAGTGGCCACGAACAAAGACCAGAACCAAGGTCAGACCAGTACGTTTAAATAGGAGATGTACCCATAACTCACAGACGACTTGGTGCAAAAAATCAGGTAATCCAACAACAATGTTCAAACAACCAAACGTACGGATCAATGGTTCAATCTGCGCAGGAAGAACGGTGAGATCAACATTTCGTTCGGTCAGGAAAGGAATCGTGGTCTAAATGTTGTACCTGTTCTGAGTCATGATAGAGAAGAACCAAGTTGTATCTTAGACAAGCGGGGGTGCTAGAGATGTAGTCTGGGTGCAAGAACGTGTTCGCCGAGAAGTTTGACCAGGAACTGCACTGTGCCGCTGTGGACGAGATGTCGAAACAGGAGCAATTGTTGCATGAACAAGAATCTAAGAATATCGTGTCTCAAAATTCATGCCACCGGGAGTATAAAAAGATCGATCAGGGGATGCACCACGAAAGACAAGTCAGGTACTCGAAGAACCAGAGGCAACGAAAGAAAATTAACTGGAACAGTTGGGTCAAGTGCATTAGGAACAAAGGTTGGCATGGGCAAACTTTGGGAGGTGGAATTGTACATTGACGAGGATGGAGATCGGTGATTGATGGAACTTTCCCGATCATCAAAATCAGCAACGCCAAGAGCCTGATTGATGTGAATCGCTGAGAATGCATATGAGTGACCACAAACAAAGACCAGAACCAAGGTCAGATCAGTACATTTAGATTGGAAATGTACCCATAACTCACAGACGACTTGGTGCACAAAATCCAGTAATCCAACAACAGTGTTCAAACAACCAAACGTACGGATCAATGGTTCAATCTGCGCAGGAAGTACAGTGAGATCAACATTGCGTCCGGTCAGGAGAGGAATCGTGGTAAAAATGTTGTACCTGTTATGAGTCAGGACAGAGAAGAACCGAGTTGTATCTTAGACAAGCGGGGGTGCTTGAGATGTAGTCCGAGTGTGAGAACGTGTTCGTCGAGAACTTTGACTAGGAACTGCACTGTGCCGCTGTGGACGAGATGTCGAAGCATGAGAAATCGTTGCATGAACAGGAATCAAAGAATCACGTGTCTCAAAATTCACCTCACCGGGAGTATGAAAAGCTTGATCAGGGGATGCTACCACGGAAGACGAGTCAGGTACTCGAAGAACCAAAGGCAATGAACGAAAATTAACTAGAATAGTTGGGTCAAGTGCATTGGGAACAGAGGTCGGCATGGGTTGACTTTGGGAGGCGTAATCGTACATTGACGTGGATGGAGGTCGGTGATTGATGGAACTGCAAATAATTTGTTAATTCAAGGTTGATTCTTGGAGAAAATAATATATATTCGAAAACAGTACATTGGTGGCCTAATTTGGATTTTATTAGTTGGTTGTGGTCACTAGTTTTGAGTATTATTCTATCTCTTTGTTTAGGATGATAAATTTTATAATTTATGTTTATGATTTTGTTCATGATATTTTTATATTAAATTAAAGCATAATGTGGTTATTTGAAATTGATGAATTTTGAATTGTTTATATGATTTGTCGTTTCTAAAACGATTTTGGAAGTGCTTCTAGGTGTCTTTTCTTAATAATTATTTACATACTATCAATATTTACCAAGATTTAAATTCTAATATTAATTGGCAGGATCATAACAATAATGAATCTCTAAATAACGAAAACAAAGCACATGATTTGTAAATTTGTCATTTTTTCGTTTTATGTTATGTCGTTTTCTGTCTAATTTTTGCTCAATTTTTTGTTGGTCTATTATTCTTATATTTTATTCTTCTTATTCTTATTTTTTTATTATATAATGTTTTTTCATTGTATCACTAGTTAACAATTTTTAGGTATTGATTATGTGTTCTCAAAACATATATTCAATATTGGATTGGAACCATAAGTGGAACAGATCGATAATACATGCAGAATGTAAATTATGAACAAATTAAGAGTGATGAGTAAATTGGCACATACAAGCAGCTGAGCTGTCAAGATTCGACCCCCACGATTGTGAAGCTGAGTAGCGGTCAGATCTAAAATCCGTTGGAACATGCAGACAAATAAACCGAGCTCCATGAACGACGGTGCGGTAGAGGCTAAATGAACTTGAACCACCGAAACAAGACAGGAAGGCAAAAAGGAAGAAGCACTTAAACAAAAAAAATGCAAAAAATTAGAAAAAGAAAAGCACAGCTCCCGCTTCCAGATATTTTTCTAAAATGTCTAATATGCCGTTATATGAGCATATTCTCTTTTTTTCTTTTTTTTTTTTTGTTAAAAATAGAGCATATTCTCCCTCAACACGAAATTCATATGTAAATTTCAAAAATTTTAAGTTTTCAAAAAATATGTGAAAATTTCAATCTTTCAATCCATCAGCGGAAAGTTGGTTTCTCTTCACTCAAGTATAAGAAGAAGAGAAAATTATCATGTGTACCATAAAATACATCTCTAATTAACAAAAATACAATGATGTCTGCATCTTTCGGACACTACCATATTGGTTAATGTAATTAGTCAAAAATACCCCTACCTGATGCGCCAACTTTTCGGTTTACTTTTTTATTTTATTTTTACTTTGAACAGTGATCGCTCTTGTCAATTGACTCGCACTTTCTGATTTCTCTCATCTCTCCTCTTCACTCAGAAAAATCATGTCTCTTTCTGCAAAATTCGTCTCTCTTCTTCGTTCTCGTCTAGATTTCATCTCAGTTCACCGATAATGTCTGCTTCAATAAGGGGAATGAAATCTCAATGAAAGAGAAATAGGGATCCTCCACATGAATCGGGGGACGAACAAACTGAGGCGGTCTACGAGAGAGGTTCAGAGGATTTCGTCTTCAATTCCACATAACTCCCACCCAGGTTGTACGCAATAGATCAATATTCTCCTAGTGGTCGGATTAACTCTTACTCGAAGCCAGAGTTTCTTCTAGATCTCGTCGACCCCCTAAAAGGTATCCCGGACCTGGAATACCTAAAAGCTTCTTGGTTTTGTCCTTTACTGGAATTACCAGTACATAAGTCAAACCTTTCAAGAAAACTTGTTCACCATATGCTATGCAAATCTCTAATCATAGTCAAGAGACACGAAATGTGGTTTGTATTGGGTGGACATCTTTTTAGGTTTTCGCTTCGCGAGTTTGGGATATCAAATGGTCTACATTGTGGACAGTATTCTAATCCGCAAGAGATTAGTAGATTGCAAACCCTTGTTTATCCAAGGAAACCCTGTTGGAATGTTCTTTTTCTAATCGAGGACGAGGAAATCACGATAAAACAGATCGTTGACATGCTGAAGAATGATTTTCTACTACCACAGTGGGACCGAATTCCTTTGTAGCGTCAGAGAAGGCTAGCCTTAATTATTATTGTCCAAGGAGTGCTTATATGCAGCAGCTTGTGCGTGCAACTTCTCCAATTGTAGAGATGGTGAAGGATCTCAAGTTATTCCAGGCTTATCCATGGGGTCGGAAGTAGTTCTGATTGACTCTGAGAATAGTTAAGCTGGGTAATAGGTGCAAAAACATGATGACATTGGAGGAGAAATTTAACTAGTCCCATACAGCAACACACAATTTTACTCTTGCCTTCCTTTTTTTTTCCTTTAAAGCAATTCTAGAGTTTGAGAGGTTTCTACATGATCCTGAGGATCACAACACATTCACCAATAAAGCTGTTGAAAGTTTATCTGCTCTTAAACTGTTCCACAATTCCAATAATAATGTAGGTTTAAAACATTGTCAGTGTAAGTGATTGTAGACCAGCATGTTTTTTGGTTTTTTCCTACTTGTAAACTATTCTCGAACTAACAATGTTATCTTCTCTGCGATGCAGTTGAATGTCAAGCCTTATCTTGAAGTAACATAACATATGATGGACGACAATGTAAATGACTGGAAAGACGAAGTGGTAGACAAGACAGTGGAGTACCTCAAAGTTTTGATTGGTGAGAAATTCAAATGTACTAAGGATATATGGTTAGGTGGAAATGACAAGTGGCCCTTGATAGTTGTCGATAAGAAGCTTAATGGTTAAGACAATAAACCCAAGGGAAAAGGAAAAAAATGTCGTAGACAAGGAAGGAACAACGCGGAGGCTGATGGACAAGAATCTGGTTTAGTGGATTTACAAGTGGTGAACGAGCACATGGAAGCTCAGAATAAAGCCCGTGATGTGGATATAAAGATGATTATTGAGAATATGGAGAAGAATATGATGGATGAAATTATGGACAAGATAATCAGTGAGTTGCATCAGTCTGGCATTATTCGAGGCAAGAATAAACATGTGAAAAAGACACATTATGAGTTACTAAGTAGAAGCTCAGTGAAGACAACCTCAAAATGACTCACAAGACGAGTGCAGACAATCTCGTGGACTACGCAAGAGGGGACAATATCAACATTGACAAAGAAACTTTTGTTGGTGATGCTAACATCATTGCAGACCTTACAAAATCACTGGGAGGAGCATTTGTTGTAAGGGAACATCAAAATACACTGGTTTTGTTGACACTTACGTATGATGTTCTAATGCATAATTTTTTGTTCATTTTTTTAAACAGATGGTGGGCGAGAGTGATCAAAACATGCCTACGACAGACAAGAAGTAAGATAAAGTTTTATCACCGGAGAAGGTAATAACATAATTGAATGTTTCCTCTATCAAAGGTACATGACATAGCATATTGAACAAAGAATTTGATGTTTTAGGACACCATTGAAAAGAATGCAGGAGAGTCAGCTGATGTTTTGCATGGTAAAGTGTCGGCGTCTTATTTTGTTAGGAGGCCTACAATAGAGTTACCTCTTGGAGATTCGTCTGACGATGAGATGTCTTCAGAAGAGGTAGGAAAAACATAGCGAGATTATTCTTTTTCTAGGACAATATGATATGTTTCTATTCGGATTTTGTTTTGTCCTTGATACACTCAGGTTTTAATCGAAATATATTCAATGTAAGTGCACAACAAACACAATAATATATAAAGGATCGAATCCACAGAGACCAGAAAAGCGCGACTCTCAGTTTAAAGTAGAATTAAGCTAAGAACATATTAAATGGTGATTGTAACCGAGAAATGAAAACAACGATAAAATAAAAACTATTGTAAAACGATTAAAGAAAACGCTAGGCAATAGAGAATCTCACAGGTATTCAAGTTAAAGGTCAAGGTTAACATGCAAGATTGATTACTAAAAATAATTCTCAAATCGAAAGACAATAAGACTAATCTTCTCCCAAAATATTAGATCCCTATTCTCGAATTACTAAAGACAAACTCTCGCCGTATTTAGATAACTCGATCATGCATTTCAATTTAGATTCAATAAGTTCATAAGCCCTGAGACAATACTGCCGCAAGCAAATGCACTTATTCATCTAGATTAGATCAGACTTCTAAACTAAATCCCTTTGAGTTTAAAATTTTATGATTAATGAACTAGTTAGCTACTCTAATTCAAATACTAAGAACAAATCTAGACTGAGAACCTAACAAATTTCAATCCATTCTATCAAACCCTAAAGATTAACCTGGTTTCCCCGAGGAAAATCCTAAAACCTAACAAAGAGACTACTCATGCATGTTTGCAAGAACATAAATCATAGATTGAGTAAACATTGAAGAATTAAAAAGAAAAATTGTATATAAAGAAATCAGAGTTCAGAAATCCTCTCAAATACATATGTAGATCTCTTATATATGGAACTTCAGCGATAAAACTTGTTCTATAAACTTATTAAAAACTTCTCTCTATAAAATAATAAGCCAAAACAACTTTTTATAGTTTTAGAATAAAAGAAAATAAAATCTAAATAATTAAAAACTAATGATAGATCTTGAGGTCAAATGCGTCTTTTAGCTCGATTTTTCTTCAGTTCGACATAGGGGATTGATCGAACTAAGCTTCCAGGGATCAATCGATCCAATGATGGATCGATCGGTCTAAAATTTCGCAAAACCTCATGTGCTTTGGATCGATCGATCTATCCTTGTCCGAAACTTGGACAAATCATTCTTCGTTTGCTCTTGAATTCTTCCAAAAATCGTCCTTTTTGCTACAGTACGTCCCAAACACCGAATTTTCTAAAAACATGCTAAACACACAAGGAAAACACTCGAATATCACTAAATAATAGGTATAAATACCCACTAAAAGGTGTTAAATCCGAGTGATATCAACTCTCTTAGACTTAGATCTTTTCTTGTCCTCAACTAAAACAAAAACCATATCTGAAGAAGAGGTTTGAAAATGACCACACATGAACTCTCAGAATCTCAGCAACCCAAGTTCAAACATCAAAAACCACAAGACACCAATCCTAAACAACCACTACAAATTAACTGTTTACCACCACATAACCAATGATATGCTTCCTACTCTAAATCCCAAATCAATCAAACCATCAAATCATTTCAACCAGCTCTCTACATTCAAATTAGTACAAATATTGCGTTCTTACTTATGGGGTATCGATCAATGCCCGCTAAAATATCTTTTCTATAAAAGCGCCCATACCTAACAGAGCATCCAACGACTTTTGGTCTTGACCCTTTTCCCCCTTTCTCACTTCTTTTTTTTGCACTTTTCTGCGTTTTTTTTTTCTTTTTTTGAAAGATTCGCACTTTTCTGCGTTTTCTTTTCTTTCTTACTGCTTTTTTAGCAGCCCGGCAATGACTACAGACTTCTAGGTCACGCTTTCAACACTTTTTCTAAACCGGTTTTTTCTGAAGGGAGGGAGGAAAGGATCCGGATCATACTGAAAGAACTTATCGGTTTTACAGAGAACTGAAGAGCAGAATATCCAGCTTTCAAAGAATAAACAACACCATAAGCAAGAAAATTAAGATCAAATTTAAGTCATATCCAAATAGAGCTAGCATCAAATCATTACCAATCCAAAAGACCAGAACTTTCAAAAGCATAGAAATCAGTCAATGGGGTTCCAATCCTAAGTGTAGCAGTTAATCTAAATTAGTAGTCAAGTAAAGAATGATATCGAACTTACACCGGGTTAGTAGTCATCATAGATTGTGGTCATTATTCCTTCGACTCGACTAGACTCATCTAACAAAATGAAAAATTTGAAAATTTTCGCCAAAATAACAAAACACCAAAATAATGTTAGTAACTACCATATCCCCTCCCCAAAAATTACTTCACACCATCCCGATGTTAAAATAAATCCAGAAGAAGGAAAAATGATCAGAATATAATCAAAACACAAAAAATCCAAAATAAAAATAAAATACATAAGTCCAAAGTGAAAAAGAAAAGATAACCAGGATTGATCATTCTGAAGCCTGACCCAAACTGCCAGCTCCTCTCGCTCTACGAACCAGAGTATCCTCGTCCTCATCACTCTTGTCCTGATGTGCTCTGAAGCATGCTGGTCTTCTGATCTTCGCTAATGCGCCCCATATCCCTTGAACCATGTTGTGGGTCTTCTCAGTTGTCCATATGATCTTCTCGGCATCCATGAAGTTGGTTCACCGAGGAGGCAAATCATACTACTGTAATTCTCAGGTAGGATAGGTGAGTCGTCTTCAAGACAAGGGTTCCGTTGCTGTCTCTGAGTTTATCGCCTACTATGAACCGACCCTCGGGAAATTTGCAGCATGTCAGGTACGGGTGCATCCCCGTCAACTAAGTGATTAGCTCCCAGAAGAAAACGAATGTTCTCCAGGGAAGTGACGCTAGTGAGATCCTGATGTGGCAGCTGGATCTAGCACATCTGACCTCCCAAGTACAGAAAAATGTAAGCTCTATCCTTGGTGTACTATTTGGATATAGCACATCTGGCGTCATCGGGGTAAACAACCCAAGAGGAATCCCAATGTAATGCAGAACTTGGGTAACTAGGCTACCCATCACCTCAACTCGGGACGGGTTCCTCAGCGCATCTAGCTTCCGGCTAACTAGGATCTTAGCGAAGATCCATCCAATGTTGGCATCAGGGCGAACTGGATCATGGTCTGCCTCATAAGTCACTCCCGTATGATGGCATATGGAGATATCGAGGAGCTCAAGCTCCTGAGAACTGACCGCTGCTACTTTTGACTTCCCAAAGAAAGTGCACCCCAATACCTTGAGTGCAATGCGGACAGCCAGGTTGCGAATACCGGTAAGCTTCGCTTCTCGAGACTTATACCGTCCATGCACAATAACTTCCCACAAATCCCTGTAGGAGTAGAAGTTGGACAACTCAGGTAGGTGCCCTTCCGCTCGGAATCAAAAAATGGGACCGAACTCCACCATTGGAATCCTGTAAAGAATACCAAACCAAAAGAATTGTACCTCATATTCTGCGATGTATAGGCTCCGCGAATCTGAACCGGGGCTGAGGATGCGGAAAGAGGCTAAGAACTACCTCGCTGGATCATGATAGAGAGGCTAGTCTCAGAACGGGAAGGTTCCGAGACACATCCAGTGGAAGATCTCCACAACATCATTGTTTACTCCCAGCGCTGCCAAAGTCTCATGATTGGCGATCCGGGTCGGCTCCAGCATGCTCTTGAGAAAAGCGTTGTAAAACATCAAATCGATTTGATCCCATTTGCCGCTGAACTTGTGCTCATTCCAACCCTTATAAGTCTTGAGTTGGGAGAATACCAAATCGAGGCGGTAATTATTAAACTGCGTCCTTGGTTTCCGAGGCCATGGAGATTGAGCAAACTTTGGATCAAGGATCAGATCTACTTCTTCGACCTCCTTGTTGTTGGTGCTGCTGCTAGAGACCGCTTTCCCGTTTTCTATTGCGGTTGCTTTCGTCTTCTTTGCTGCCGGCGGTCTAGCAGAACCCGAGCGACCGGTTTGCAGTTGGGTCTGCTTAGCGGTTCGGCTCCGAGTTGATCGCCTTGTTTTGATATTTTGTGGTGGACCTCCTACGTCACTCTTGTTTCTGGAATCAACTGAACCGTATTTGAAGTTACGTGTATCCATCCTGGTCGATGGATCGATCGATCCAAACTTACGCAAAAGTGGTTGTTTTAGGATCGATCGATCCATAGACGGATTGATCGATCAGACTGAATCCTCGAACACACCCCGATGGATCGATCGATCCAACTAACGATGGAACGATCTTAAATTATGCAAAATCCTTTTTCACCTAGATCGATCGATCCAAAAAAGGATCGATAGATCTGAACCCCCGACCTAGTCTTCCCTTTTCTGAACTTCTGAAACACCTTGAACTTAAAATTAATAGTTAAAAATTAGTGAACCTAAAACTAAACTGACTCAAAACTTGAAATGCTAAACTAAAGAAAACTCATAACAATGGGAATCCTTCCACTCAGCGCTTGTTTAATGTCATGAGCATGACAGTACTTACCTCTAAACGGAGGTTGGATCAACAAGAGAAATCTCAAAATCCTCCAGAAGATCCGAGGTAGCGAGATAAGGCTTAAGCCTTTGCAAATTCACCACAAAGTCATTCCCTTGGCGATTGTTAAGCACAACCGCACCATATGGTTTCACTTCTTGTATCACAAACGGTCCATACCATCTAGACTTCAACTTTCCAGGGAAGAGTTTCAATCGAGAATTGAGCAGCAGTATCTGATGACATGGTTGAAAATTTTGAGGAATGGTTTCTTTCCATGTGTAGCCTTAGTCCTTTCCTTGTAGATTTTGGAGTTCTCATAAGGTAAGTGACGAATCTTTTCAATTTCATGCAACTGAATGAGACGCCTTTCTGCTGCGGTCTTTATGTCAAAGTTCGGCAATTTGACAGCCCATGCAGCTTTATGCTCCAATTCTATAGGTAGGTGACAAGCTTTACCATAGACAAGGTTGAAAGGTGTAGTACCAAGAGGGGTCTTGAATGCAGTTTTGTATGCCCATAGAGCATCATCAAGCTTCAAAGACCAGTCTTTCCTAGACCCATTTATCGTTTTCTGCAAGATAGCTTTGATATCCCTGTTAGCAACCTCCACTTGTATGAGGTTGATATGGTGATACAACCGTATGCTTCAACCCCATGCTTCCTAAACAATCCATCAAAGACCCTAAATGAGTGCCTCCATCGCTGATAACAACTCTAGGGACACCGAACCTAGGAAAAACCACAGACTTAAACATCTTTAGTACCACTTTTTTGTCATTAGTGGGGCTAGCAATTCCTTCAACCCACTTAGAAACATAATCAACAACAACTAATATATAAAAGTTATTATGAGAAATTTTGAAATGACCCATTAAGTCAATTCCCCACACATCAAAAACCTCTACTTCAAGAATGAAGTTTTTTGGCATCTCATTGTCTTTAATGTAGCAAAGTAATCAAAACCATGACAATGATACAAACCATTATGAATCTCCTCTTCAGGCAGACATCTTCGGAACATACCATCTTTACAAAGCTTGTAGAGATATGGTTCATCCTGGTAGTAATGTCTGACATCCCTCAAGAACTTCTTCTTTCGATATCCCGAGAAATCCTATGGTACAACATCAGCAACTAAGTAATTAGCAAAATCTAGAAACCATGGAGTAATCAAATCAGTCTTACGGAGTCTAGGGATGGAGAAATTCGCATCCGCGATAGTGATTATTGTACAAATGTGTTCGTCTGGAAAAGAATCATCTATAGGAACGTCTTCTTCGACTTGAAGTCGGGAAAGATGATCTGCAACTCCGTTGTCAATGCCCTACTTGTCTTTAATCTCCAAATCGATTTTTTGCAAAAGCATAATCTAACGTAACAATCTAGGTTTAGCATCTTTCTTAGAAAGGAGATACCGCATTGCTACATGATCAGTGTGGACTACTACTTTGGATCCTACTAAATAGGATATGAACTTCTGAAAGGCAAAGACAATCGCTAGGAGCTCTTTCTCAGTTGTTGTATAATTGCATTGAGCTATATCAAGAGTCCTGGAGGCATAGTAAATGACGTGAAGATTCTTATCCTTCCGCTGTCCAAGAACAGCTCCCACAACGAAATCACTTGCATCACACATCACTTCAAAATGGAAAATCCCAGTCTGGTAGTTGCACAATTGGAGCACTTACCAAAGCTCCTTTGATCGGTAAAAAGGCAGAATGGCAATCATTATCCCATTCAAACTTGACATCCTTTCACAACAACTTCGTAAGGTTTTGCTAGAAATCTTCGAGAAGTCTTGAATAAATCTTCTATAGAAGCCTGCATGACCTAGGAAGCTGTGAATGTCCTTAACGCACTTAGGTGCTTGCAAGTTAGTCATCACTTTAATCTTAGCCTTATCCACTTCAATCCCTTTCTCATAAATCTTGTGTCCCAACACAATCCCATTCGTCACCATGAAATGACACTTCTTCCAGTTCAACACTAAATGTTTCTCCTCACATCTTTGAAGAACCCTGCACAGGTTAGCAAGACATACATCGAAAGAAAAATTATCCATGAAAACTTCCATGATATCTTCAATAAGGTCAGTAAAGATAGACATCATGCATCTCTGAAAAGTTGCTGGAGCATTACACAAACCGAAAGGCATACTGCTAACCGTAAATACCGAAAGGACATGTGAGTGTCATCTTTTCTTGGTCGTCTGGGTGAATTGGAATCTGAAAGAAACCTGAATAACCGTCTAAGAAGCAGTAATAAGGGTGATTAGCCAATCTCTCTAACATCTGGTCAATAAAAGGTAAAGGAAAATGATCTTTGCGGGTTGAAGCATTCAGTTTCCTATAGTCAATGCACATTCTATGACCTGTAATAGTTCTAGTTGGAATCAACTCATTTTCTCGTTCTTAACCACTGTTATTCTCCCTTTCTTAGGAACTACATGAACAAGACTAACCTAACTACTACGAGATATAGGATAAATAATACATGCATCTAGAAGTTTCATTATCTCTTTCTTAATAACATCTTTCATGTTAGGATTTAGCCTTCTCTGATGTTCTACAGAACTCTTAGATACATCTTCTAATTGTATCCTATGCATTCACAATTCTGGTGAAATTCCTATGATATCATCTAAGGTATAACCTAGAGCCCTATGATACTTTCTTAGCTTAGAAAGAAGTAAGGCGATCTCTACGTTATTCAAATCAACATTCACTATCATGAGATAAGTAGAATTATGACCTAGAAATGCGTACCTTAGCCCGGCTGGAAGAGGTTTAAGTTCTAGTTTTGGAGCTTTCAGCTCGCTCCATTCATCAGTAAGGGGCACAGGGTATGGTTTAGGTGGAGACTTGGCAGCTGTCTCCAATGATTCCACTTGGTTTGCCACCTTTTCAATACTTCTACAAGAGTCTAACATCCTAGTATAACCTAAAACATCATCTATAAAGTAAAAAGACTCATCAACAGCGTTAGTCAATTCAATATCTAAAGGATCATCAAGTAAAAAGTTATAAGAAACTCCCTCAATAGCCTCTATGATGGTGTCCACCCAAAAGGATTTTGGCATATATGGCTGGTTTCTTCAAAATGTCTTGTAGGTTGAACTTCATGACCATATCACCGAGATGAAGATCGATCTTGCCTTTCTTCACATCAATAATAGCTCCAGCTGTTGCCAAAAGGGTCTTCCCAATATGAGAGGATCTTTTGGTTCTTCTCTAAGCTCCAGAACCACAAAGTCGGTTTGTACAAAAGTTGGTCCAATCTTCACAAGAAGGTTCTCAAGAACTCCTACGGGATACTTCACAGAATGGTCAGCAAGGATGAGTGAGATCTTAGTGCCTTTTATATCCGTGATACCCAACCTTTTAGCCATAGAAAGAGGCATAAGGTTCACATTGGATCCCAAATGACAAAGAGATCTTGCAAATGTAACATCACTAATCTCTACTGATAGAACAAAGCTTCCTCGATCTCCAAGTTTCTTAGGCATACGGTTCTGAAGTATCGAGCTACATTCTTCTATGATTATCATTGCTCCCTCTTCTAAAGTGATCTTGCTTGTGAGCATGTTCTTGACATATTTCCTTAAAAAGAAGGAATCATTTGACAAGCATCAGAGAATGGTAATTGAACGGTCAGTTATTGGATCATCTCCTTGCACTTTGCATCTTCTAAATATTTTATAGACTTCTTCGGTTTCACTGGGTACGGAACCTTAGGTTTGTAAACTCGAACTGGAGTTTCAGCATTCTGGGGAGTTGGATCGATCGATCCATGCTTGGATCTATCTATCTTTTTAATTTTTGAATCTTAGATCGACGGATTGATCAATCCATTAGGGATCGATCGATATGAACTTACGTAACTCACTGACTTAATATGATTGATTGACCCATGCTTGGATCGATCAATCTCAACCTCTGCATCTTTTACATATTTTTCTAGACTTGCCTTTTCTGCAGGTTTTTTAGTTTCTTTGATCATATTTTCATGAGCTTTTTCTCATACAACCAGAGACTTTCCACTTCTCAACATAACAACATTCACAAACTCCTCCTTGGAACTTGAATCAGACACCCCAGAAAGAAAACTTGGTGGTCTCTTCAAAGTTTCAGCGGTTTGAACCACTTGAGTATCCAAATGCCTGATATGAGTAGACAAGCTTTCGAATTTTTTATTCAAATCACTATATATGTTATCCATCTTAACATTTAATTTCTTCTCATATTGTTGTGACCTTCTAGTATCCTTTTGAGCATAGCTTCCATCTTGTCCTCTTGTTGAGCTTGAAGGTGAGGTGCTTGTTGATAAACAGGCTGAGATTGCTGTTGAAAGTTGCCGGAATTGTAGTTTGGAGCAAAGCTCACATTCCCGTTTCCTTGAAAACCATTCCCTCCAGCATTTTGCACAAAAGCCTTCTGGAAAAAACCTTTGTTGAACCCTTGATTGTATCTTTGGTTGAACACTATTTGACCTTGGCTATTGAGGTAGCTTACTTCTTCTTCTACAACTTGAGGTGCTTGAAGAGGAAAACAGTCCACTTCAGTCTTCTCTACGTCTTCCGACAACCACATTTGTTTCTAATTATAATTATTGAGAAGTTGAGTAAGAAGCATCTTTACTTCAGCCAATTTAGAGGATTCTGAGTTTGATGATCCTCCCCTTTTATCCGAATTTGTACAATGGTTAATGCAACTCGCAGCTAAGTTGCCTATAAGTTGATATGCTTCATACATTGGCTTGGTAATAAAATCTCCATTACTATCTATATCCAAAGAAAGCCGATATTGCCGCTGAATACCTCTGTAATACGTGTTTAGAAAATTCAGCTCGGAAAATTCATGGTGAGGACAATCCCGAAGATACTCCCTGAATCTATCCCAAGCTTCATAGAAAGACGAAATTGATAAATCTGGTTCATGAGATTATTAGTCCTAGTAGGAGTGTAGAACTGATTCAAGAACTTGGATTTACAATCTTCCCAAGTTTCAATGGAATTAGGAGGTAATGATTTTAGCTACCTTAGAGCTCTGTCAGCTAGCGAGTGATTAAAGAGCTTACAATTCATAAGGTCCCGAGGGACTCCATTAAGCTGTACAATGTTGCATATATCCTCAAAACTGTCTATGTGATCCATGGGGTGCTCAGCAGGAAGTCCACGGAATTGACTCTGATGTATGAGCTGGAACGGGAAATTATAATCTTGTATCTAATGCTGACGAGGATGTAGAACATTCCTATTAGTGAGGAAAGGCTTGTTGAAATCTCCAATGAGAACCATGTCTTGTTGATGTGGGTGATTGAAAGCCTAATCTAAATGGTCATTCAGCAAAATGACTTCAGGTTCCATTTGATTACCATTACCACCTCTTTGCAATCTCTGTGGCACTTGATTGCCTAATTCTGTGGCATTCAGATCTTTGAGAAAGAACGGATTAGGAATGAGATATCCCCCATTATGCTGGAGAATTAAGAGTTCCTTCTCGCCTTCCGGATCGAGCGTTCTAAATCCAAGAGGTCCTTGTTAACAGGGCTGAGTAGTTCCTTTAACTTGTTAGATCGCTGGATCATCAACATGTAAAAAGGAAAATCAAGAATAAAGAAACGTCATTAGTACTATAAAAAGAAAATTTACTAGTCTAAACTCTAAAGAAAACATAAGAGGCACTATTGGTCCCCGGAAACGGCGCCAAGAACTTGTTACACTCAGGTTTTAACCCAAATATATTTACTGCAAGTGCACAGCAAACACAATAGTATATGAAGGATCGAATCCACAGAGACTAGAAAAGCATGACTCTTAGTTTAAAATAGAATTAAGCTAAGAACAGATTAAAATGGTGATTGTAACCGAGTAATGAAAACAATGATAATATAAAAACGATTGTAAATCAATTAAAGAAAACGCTAGGCAATAAAGAACTTCTCCATGGCTTGATCACCATGATTGAGCCAAGCAACTCCGACCCGACCAACTTGGTTTCCGAATGAACCAGACCCAAGACCCAGATTAATCATTACATTTTGTCTTTCATGCATTTTAGAGATTTTTTGAAACACTATAAAAGCTCTAAAATGCCTCCATTTCAATCAAGCTTTAATTTTTAGCCATTTTGGGTTTGTACCGAAGTTTAAGATTCTCTATGTTTTTTCTTTGTTGTTCTTCATGTAAGAAACCAAAATATTGATAAAGTTTGTGTTTACGTTCTGATTTCTTCATTTTCATGCTTAGATTAGGGTTATGATCTATCTGGCGCATGTTGATCTTCGAGTTTATGCTTTTAATCTTGGTTTTACCTTGATTATCATTTATGGGTTGCTACTGGTCCATTGTTACTCTATTTTTATGCATTAGTGCTCTTGCTGTTCTTTTTCTTCATTACTCTATTGTTCATCATCTTCTTCACGTTTTCAACTTAGTGTACTTGATGGTCTTCATCGTTGACTTTTGATTCGAATGTCTTGCTTAGTAGTTATTCTTTTGTGTTTTTCTGATTCCGCACCCAACATGCGTAGTGAGTAGTTCCCTTACCTTCCTGAGGATAGGGTAGACTAGTGTTGATTTCTTGCTCTTTATGGGTACCTAAGTTTGATTGCATGTAGATCTCTTATGTTTCATTGGTCTTCATGTTGATTTCTTTCTGATTAATCGAAATCTAATATTAGGCATTTCAGCATGCAGAAGTTGTTCAATGAAATGCATGAATATGGTGATTTCACAGATTTGCATATCCTAGCCTAAGATATCAGATCTCTAGGGAGCTTATTGGCTTTAGTAGATTGGTTCTTCATGCCTACTAGGTAGTGTACCGTTAACGAGACTTAGGTCTGGCGGTTGCTTAGGATGAATCCATTTATCAAGAGATTGGACTTGGTTGCATATGAATCTACTGTCTAGGGATTAGCTCATTGTTTCAGGTATGTTAGGTGTCTAGGTAGTTCAGGAAGGATCACTGGTCATTACCCCCATTCTTAGGATCTGCTTCCATTTGATTGCATTTTTACCCATTTTACTTTTCTGTTTACGTTTCACTAGCTGTCTATCTTTTACTTATGCATGCTTAGTTTCGTTTCTATTTTACTTCATGCACGTTTGCTGTGTTTTGTTGGTTTAGGATTTGCTAGTAAAACCCATCTTACTATTTATCTTGAATTAGTAGTTCCATGTGCATCCAGAGTGCTTAGCATTAAACCTATTTGGATTGACACCCTATCTTTACTACAATGGCATGATAATTTTTGTATGGATAGGGAATTGAACTGACACACCGTCAAAAACCTGTTATCAATTTGGCGATGTTGCCAATTGGGTGTTTATTTGTTACATTTTGGATTTTGGATCTATTGAGATCAAGTTTGTTTTCTACATCCATACTCACTTTGTTCCCTTTGTTTCTTTTGTTTTCAGGTACTTGCATCACTGTGTATGAACCTGAGAAGCAGAGGACCAACTGACTTAATTCCACTCGTTGACGATGTTCATGTTCTTGAAAGGGAACATTCTCGCGCAAGACGTGAACAAGAAGGCTTGGAATATTTAAGAAGGTTGGATTTGGAAATGGAGGACAATCTTAACCGCGATAACCTGCACAATATTGGTGTTGGTGACAACCCGAACTCACACATAGCATCATGGAATCACCCCTCCTCTTGTACAGAACAACAATTTCGAGATCAAGCACATCTTGATAGCTATGGTACAGGGGAACAAATTTCATGGTTTTCCAATGGACGATCCACTCGACCACCTGGACGAGTTTGACCGCTTCTGCAGTCTCACTAAGATCAACAGTGTGAGTGAGGACGCATTTAAGCTGCGTCTATTCCCACTCTCTTTGGGAGAGAAATCTCATCAATGGGAAAAGTCTCTTCCCAAGAACTCAATCACTACCTGGGATGCTTGCAAGAAGCCTTTTCTTGCCAAATTCTTCTCCACATCTCGTACTGCAAGATTGAGAAATGACATCTCTAGTTTCGCACAACGAAACGCTGAAACATTCTCTGAGGAATGGGAGCGATTCAAGAATTACACTCTACAGTGTCCTCATCATTGTTTCAGAAAACCATCCCTCCTTAGCACACTCTATCGCGGTGCTCTACTGAAGATACGCATATTGCTTGACACTGCGAGTAACGGTAATTTCCTGAACAAGAGTGTTGATGACGTTGGAAACTTGTGGAGAACCTTGCTCAATCCTACGACATATATAGTGAAGACTATGATCGCACACCTTGTGGTGGCTCTAAAACAGAGGATAAGAAAAGGAAGGATATCAAGGCCTAAAATGATAAGTTGGACAAGCTACTTCTTGGGAAACAATACCAAGTTCACTTCATCACTAATGAACAACAACTTCGTATTCAAGCTGGGGAGATTCACCAACAAGAAGAGATTAGCTATGTGCAGAATCAGGGTGGCTAACCCACATGACTAAGTTTATCCACCACAATCACAAAATCCTATTCAACCATTCATCAACTATGCTCAGAATCGTGGTTTATTTCCCAAGCAACAACAACGGGGTATTTTTCATCAACCATAGCAGCCGCAACAGCCAACAGGCTGGTGCACCTCATGGGTTTACCTCTATCCAACCTCCAACTCAACCTTCCAACATTGAGGCCATGTTGCAACAACTTCTTCAAGGTCAAGCTAATAGTGTCATGGAAACATCAAAGAAGTTTGGTGAACTTCACCACAAGATGGATTCATCTTTCAACACCATCTATGCAAAGATTGAAACTTTAAACTCAATAGTTACTGTTCTAGAAGGCAAGTCTGCTTACACTCCTGTTTCTACAAAGGGTAAACTTATAGGAAAAACTGTACAGAACCCAAAGGAGTATGCCCATGTCAATGCCATCTTCTTGGGGAGTACCACTGACCTTCCTACTCCCATTTGCACTACTCATTTCACTGAGGATAGTGTGATTTAGGTTAGGGGGGGGTTGAGTTTAAACGTTGTTGAAACTGCAGATTGTGGAAAGTTTGTTCCTGGTGATAAGCTATCTACTTTGAAGGACAACACAACACCTTTCGTTCCACCACCTTATGTTTCAAGGTTGCCATTCCCATCACCTTTAAAGAAAGAGATTATGGAAAAATATCTTGAAATCTTTGAGAAGCCCATGAGGGAAGAGACTGCTCAAGGAGTGTTTGTACCGAATGACAAATGCAATAATTTAATAGTGGAGAAGCAAGAAGATCCTGGTTCATTCACTTTACCATGCTCACTAGGCTCCCAAACCTTCAACAAATTCCTTTGTTATTTAGGAGCATCTATTAACTTGATGCCTTTCTCCACTACCAAGAAGCTGGGATTCAACGAATTCAAGGATTTCTAATATAACTCTGTTGGTGGAAGACAGATCCATTAGGCATCCTATTGGGACTCTGGAAAACTTACCCATCAAGATTGGGAATGTAGAAATACCACCGATTTAGTGGTGTTAAAATCTAAGGCCAGCTATTCTCCATCAAGGAGAAACATGAGGACAATCATGAGGACGGATACTCAAGCAGTGACTCATTGGCATACGATTTAATGAAGGACCGAAACAAGATTTCAAAGCACCATGATGCATTTGGGGTTATCAAAGAACCAGATGAAAACATTTTTGCAAGGATAGGAGAAGCGGTATAACTGGGGATAACAATTTATGAGAGCAAACTGTTCATTTCAGAGAAAGAATATTCTGAGCTCGAGCACCAACTTGAACATATCCCACCTCAGAAATTAACTTCAGGCACTCCCTATTATGAAAACATTTCTGAGCCTCGTGCCCTAACAATGGACATCAAGAGTGGAGATCAAATATATCTACTCAACCCAAGGCTCAAATACTATCTGGGGGATGTGAATCCAAAATGCTCCACGAACTTCATAATCAAGGAAATTCTATCTGGTGAAGCAATCATACTTGCTGTGGAACCTGATAAAGGATCAAAGTTGAACTACCAAATCAACCAGCACAATGTCCTCTCCATGTTTTCCAAGATTCCACAACAAAACTCTTATAGCTCCACCACCCTCATTGTCCCCTCTTTAAAGCACCTCCATGTACAACACCTTTAAACTTCAAAAACACATCAACTCCTCACCACCACACACTAATTTCAACCAAGGAATCTATATAAGGAGTTCCTAACCACTTAACTCCTTATCACTCTAAACACTTCAATTACTCATTAGCACTTACCATTTCGTGAGCGCTTCAATCGATTTTCACGTATCTCTAGAAATTCTCCTTAAGTTTTTAAGCCTCGTCCAAATCGGTTTCAATTCTTTCATTCCTGAATTTTTCGAAACTCTGAAACGGTTTTCATTCACGAACTATTCGGTTTTCTCATCTTAACTCGGACTCCTGAATTTCTGAAACTTTCGGTTCCTGGACTTTTTAATACACGTTTTTAATCTCCCTGATTGTCTCTTTGAAATTTTTGTTCTAATTGTTTTCCTATGAACTTAATTTTTATCACTGCAGATACCATGTCATACGGAGGGGTCCCCAGTAGTTCCAACAGATCATCAGTTAAAGAAATTTACGGGACATTAATGGAGTTTGAATTCACGGGGTCGACATTTCTTGATACAGAAACTCTAAGCACCCTTGGTATCCTCGAGGAATTATGAGACATATTGGAGGATATAAGGATATTCAGTGTGCTTACCATGAATTATGAAGCCTACTAGAAACCGACGTGCATGTTCATGGCCTCTCTAGAAGTGATCTATTGTTACGAAGGGGATGGTGGTTCGAATGTTGGAGGTTTTATAACTTTCAAAGACTTGAATGGCAAAACCAACAAGCTAACTTTTTCTCAACTAGGAGGTACTTCCGGTTTCAATAGCATCAGGTTTCAACCAAACAGATTCGACAGTGTTCTAGAGGAGATAGAGTTAATTTGGGATGAGATATCGTCCAAAGACTTCGAACTAGGACGAACCAAGAGCTCATGCATCCGCCACCCAGAAATTAGATATGTGCAACAAATACTTGCTAATTCATTCTACTCTAGGAAAGACTTTAGTAACATACTGGCAGAAGATATGGACTTCCTGCGTCTGGGTATCGATAAACACGTCTACAAGAATTTGCAGAACGGTAACCTATTTCCCCGTGCCGCTGAGCTGAGACCTTGCCCCCTCAAGATATTCTTGCATCAATTTTTCACATTAAAGAACCTCAACTGGAACACATGAGGAAGGATGAAGCCGAAATTAAGTATTGGAGGGTGGATAACACCTATTCTTAAGTATACTCTGGGACTTCTTGGTGGAAGTGCTTTACCATCAAAACTATTGGATATGAACTATCTTACGAAAACTTTGTTTATAGTGGGGACCTTGAACTCTCAATTCTGCTATCTCTTTCAAGCATTGTGCTTCACTAAAGAACTCTTCATACTCCTAAACCGCATGTTGATTGCTTTTGACAGAATTGGGAAGCTTGAATTCTACCACGACCTCTACAACACAAGGGAAATCATCTCAACAATGACACCTCTTGGATCCTGTTCTGACCACCTTTCAACCCTCTCCCTGGATGAAGATTCATCCGACTCCCAAACTGGGGGTAACTGAGGTCCATCTCCATCCACCTGACCACTGTATAATCTGTTTCATTTGCATATGTCTCTGCTTTCTATTTTCATTTGTTTATAAGTGTGCTTTCTGCTTTTGTTTTCTATCCTCCTCCTAAGCACTCCTGAGAATTTTATTTACACAAGAGATTGTGTAATTCTAGTTTGGGGGAGATTTTAGGAGCTATCTAATGAAGTTTTATGTTTGTTTCTTAATCTTCAATCATGCATATCATCTAAGGCATAGAAAACCATAAAAAACTGAAAATATTTTGAAAATTGTTTTTCGAAAATAGAGTTTTCATGTAGTTGCTTTTATGATATTAGGATTATACGTTTTCATATGCATATACATAGGGAACTAGAATGATAGTAATCATGTAAGTATGTTGTTTTCTTAGAAAGTATCAGTGTCCTGGTAATTAGTTTTGTAATGCATCCTGATTTACTCTAAAGTAAAATTGCACCATGCTTGGAATGTAAATTTGCATGATCCTTTGTCTTATGAAGCATGTTGTGATATGAAGTTTTCCCCTATCTATTAGAACTTAAAACTGTTGTTTAATTATCATGTTTGTGTGCTGATTCGAACTCATGGATAGTATATACATATTTGGGTTATCTTCTACAATTTTACCACTCTTGTTAGCCCAAGTAGACTCCCTACCTCTGAACCTTGCCTTCTTTCAAGCCATGAATTTATTATTGAGCCTCTGGTCTTTTATGGAATGAACTTGGTAGAAAGTGTTAGGTTTGAACTGACAGGTAAGATCACTTCGAAATTTAAAAGGGTAGAATTAGGGTCTGTTGACGGGTAGAATCAGGGATATTTTATTTTTAGTAACTTTGGCTAGATAGGATTCTGTTCTTGTATGAACCTAAGTGTTCTTACCTTTAACCATCTGCTAAAGCTCATTCCCTTTTGAGAGAACCATGTTCTGAATTGTTAGCCATCGCATAAAGGGGTCATTTTTATCCTTCAACCTGTCCCTTAACCAAATGAGTTCAATGAACGTGCATGACTTGATTCATGTTTCCTACTTAATGGATCTTAATGGGGTGAATGAATTTGAATGCATTGTAGACGTTGGAACTGATCTGGAATGAGTTGTTATAAGTATGGCTAAGGTTTTTAAGTAGGACGAGATTAGAATTGTATTCTAGAACTAGTAACCTAGACATTGATATTACCTGTGTTAGTGGCATATTTTGGTTATTAGTTCCCACTTTCAAACTTCTTATTCAGACTTCTGAATTACTTGCTTGAGGGAAGCAATGATTTAGTTTAGGGGAGTTGATGTCTCTGCATTTTATTGGTTTTAGAAAGTCATTTAACATCATTTTAAGGTCTTTTAGTTGTAAATATGTTGCATCCATAGACTTTATTACTAAGTTTGCATTTTTTTAGAAAGTTTTGCATTAGCACTTGCATACATATGCATTAGCACTTGAATACATATGCATTTTGGAGATTTTCCAGGACTTTCAGGAGTTTTCAGAACATAAGTGCAAATCTGGAAAAGGAGAAGGGAAAGGAAGAACCAAACCCGAAGATGGCTCGATCACGGGCCAACTTCACCATCGAGCAAAGTGATCGAGCCACCTCGAAGCCGGCTCGATCAACCAAGGGGCCAATTTCTCATCGAGCCGCATATGTTGCCTTGACCAACTCACGCCGAAACCAAGCCAAATTGGCTCGATCACTGCTTCAATCACCTCGATCACGGCCAAGTCCAAGTCTTCGCCTCGATCATCTCAGCCAAAATTTCGGCTCGATCACCAAACAAGCGCCTCAATAACCATATTTCTTTGCATCGATCGTGGCTCGACCAGAGCATCACTCAGCTCAATCGCCAACCCGGCTTCTTAGATCAATTTTCTCCATGGCTCGATCACCACGATCAAGCCATGCAACTCAGACCCGACCAACTCGGTTTCAAGATGAACCAGACCCAAGACCTAGATTAATCATTACAATTTGTCTTTTATGGGTTTTAGGGATTTTTTGAAACACTATAAAATCCCTAAAACGCCTCCATTTCGATCAAGCTTTTATTTTTAGACATTTTGGGTTTGTTCCTAAGTTTAAGATTATCTCTGTTTTGCTTTGTTGTTCTTCATGTAAGAAACAAGATTTTTGATTAAGTTTGTTTTTACCTTCTAATTTCTTCATTTTCATGCTTAGATTAGGGTTGTGATCTATTTGGTGCATGTTGATCTTCAAATTTATGCTTTTAATCTCGTTTTTACCTTGATCATCATTTGGGTTGCTACTGTTCCATTGTTACTCTGTTTGTATGGGTTACTGTTCTTGTTGTTCTTCATCTTCTTCACTTGCATCTTTGGTTTTTTTCGTTTTGTTCATCATCTTCATCATGTTTTCAACTTAGTGTTCTTGTTGTTCTTCATCGTTGACTTTTGATTCGAATTTCTTGCTTAGTAGTTATGCTTTCCTGTTTTTCTGATTCCGCACCCAACATGCGTAATGAGTAGTTTTCTTAGGTTCCTGGGGATGGGGTAGACTAGTGTTGATTTCTTTCTCTTCTTGGGTACCTAAGTTTGATTTCATCTAGATCCCTTCTATTTTATTTCTCTTCGTGTTGATTTCTTTCTTATCAATTGAAATATGATATTAGGCATTTCAACACTCAGAAAGTGTTCAATGAAATGCATGAACATGGTGAATTCACAGATTTTCATATCTTAGCCTAAGAGATTAGATGTCTAGGTTGCTTATTGGCTTTAGTATATTGGTTCTTCATGAATGCTTTGGATGAATCCATTTATCAAGAGATTGGACTTGGTTGTATATGAATCTACTGTCTAGGGATTAGCTCCTTGTTTGAGGTATGTTAGGTGTCTAGGTAGTTCAAGAAGGATCACTGGTCGACTACCCCCATTCTTAGGAATTGCTTCCATTTGATTGCATTTTTACCCATTTTACTTTTCTGTTTACGTTTCACTAGCTGTCTATCTTTTACTTATTGATGACTCTCGATTTTTATGGATTTTACATATCGATTAGCATCAATTCTGAGGTGTTAAAGCATGCATACATCACATTTATTGTTTATTTTAGTAAGTTTATGATTTTTAGGACTTTTGCATTAGAATTTCCATATGTGCGCGTTTTGGAGATTTTTCAGGACTTTCAGGAGTTTTCGGGAAGAATTTGCAAGATATCAGAAACGCAGCACTTAACATTGAATGGAGAAGCACTCACCATGGAATGGCAGGATCGATCTCAGCAATTCCTGGATCGATCCCAAGCACTTCTGCATCAAGGCAGGATCGATCCCATCCGCAAGACTCCAGATCGATCGCAACAACACTCCAGATCGATCCCATAACCACTTCATATCGATCATAGATCGATCCCACCTCAGCAGGGATCGATCTCCACCTTTACTTGGATCGATCTCTACCTCTCTCTTTCAAAGAAGTTTGTGAAGTCTTGAACGAAGCTAAGGAAGTGCACGAAGTTGAAGCAGGATTTAGAAGAAAACAGATGAGTTCGATCTCACCTATTTTTGGATCTATCTCATCACTTATTATCCGGGATTGATCCCAACCTCAAACACACTTTGGACGCATCTCAGCTGGCTCGATCCATTGCAAGCATCTTCAGCTCGGATCGATCGCGTACTCACCAACTCAAAGTCAAACATGCCCCGACCCGACCAACTCAAACCGGATACCACCTGAATCAAGGCCCAAGATCCAAGACAATGATTAGCATTTTTTCTTTAGTGCGAATTAGGAATTTTCCCTGAACACTATAAAAGCCCTAATTCACCCCCATTTGCATAAGTTTTAGTTTTTCTTTCCTTTTTAGGTTTTGTCTTAGGTTTTCATTTCTTTAGTTTTATTCTTCATGTTCTTGGTGTAAAAACCAGATTTCTTTCAAGTCCTTTGTTAATCTTTTGTTTTTCTTTAGTTTTCTTGCTTAGATTTACATTGTTGCATATCTGGTTCTTGGTTATTTACGTTTTAAGCTTTAATCTCATGTTTTAATTTATTGTTTCATTGTTGTTCTTCATTTCTAGGTTTATTTTCTTGCTAGTCTTCATCTGTTTTTCCCAAATCTGCATGTTTAGCTTTAAGGTTATGATTCCTAGTTCATCTGCTTCTACTCCCATGAGTAGTGAGTAGTTCACTAAGTTCCCGAGGATGGGGGTAAACTAGGGTTGATGTTCTAGGTTTGCCTTAGTACCTAAGCTGTTTGTTCTTAGATACCTTTTGTTTCACTTGTTCGTAATGCTGATTGTACTTGTACCCGGAAGGGATGAAGACCCACCATTAGGCCCTTCAACACCGGAAGGTGAGTCATTGAAGGTGACCAGACCAAAGTGGCTTCCGAGATTCGTTTCCCCTTCTCTGTTAATAGATGTTGGGAAACTAGTTGACTAGAGTAGTAGTTGTTAATGCATGCTAGGTAGTCACCGTCTATGCCGACCGTTGAGTTTGTGATTGCTTTACTTGACATTGGTTGCCAAGGAATTGGAATTGATTGTATATGTAGCTGCTGTCTAGGGGTCAGCTCATTGTTTGAGGTATGTTAGGTGCTTAGGTAACTCATGATAGATCCTTAGTCAATTACCCTATGTCCTCACGAACTACTTTACATTGCTTGCACCTTTTACCCTTTCTTGCTTTTACTCTGTTTTGCATTTAAGTGTTTTATGCTTCTTTCTGTCTTTATGCTTTTTATGTTCATTTTCACTTAGGACCTTTTAGAAAAAAACCCTTTTAACACTTAGATTGACTTGAAAGCATCCATTGCATTCCAGATCGTTAGTACACTCCCATTATGGATTGACGAACCCATCTATACTACAACGATGGATGATTGATACCCAATAGGATTCAAAATCCTATTATCAATTTGGTGCCATTGCCATTTGGTATTTGTTACTACATTCTGGATTTTGGATCTTTTCATATCAAGCTTTTCTTTACATTTTTACTTACTAGTCTACCTTGTTTGCTTTGTTTTCAAGTACATGCTTAGTAGTGTATGAACCTGAGAAGCATGGGACCAACTGACTTGCTTCCACTCGTTGACGAAGGCACATCAATGGGAGAAGTCACTCCCCAGGAACTCCATCACTATATGGGATGCCTGCAAGAAGGCATTCCTTGCGAAGTTCTTCTCAACTTCACGAACCGCACACTTGAGGAATGAAATTTCAGGGTTTGCACAGAAGACCGTTGAAACCTTTTCTGAAGCCTGGGAGCGTTTCAAAAACTACACTATGCAATGCCCCATCACGGCTTCAGCAAGGCTTCTTTACTTAGCACACTCTACAGAGGTGCCCTGCCTAATATCAGAATGCTGCTGGATACTGCAAGTAATGGGAACTTCCTCAACAAAGGAGTTGATGATAGATGGGAGTTGGTTGAGAATCTTGTCCAGTCTGATGGGATCTACAGTGAGGACTACGACAGAACACCCCGAGGTCTTTCTAAATCTGATGATGGCACTAAGATGGAGATAAAAGCACTGAATGAGAAGTTGGACAGGTTACTCCTGGGTCAACAACATTAGGTTCACTTCATCTCTAATGAAGAACAACTCTAGATTCAAGCTGCCGAAGCTCAACATCAAGAAGAAATGTGCTACGTACAGAACTAGGGGGGTTACAACAAAGGGTACTTTAACTACTCTAACAACCTTGGTCTTTCTTACAGAAGCAACAACTATGCTAATCCGCAAGACTAAGTGTACCCACCTCAATAGCAAAAGAACTCTCAACCCTTCAACAACTTCAACCAGAAGAGAGGTTACTACCCCAAGAAGCAACAACAGAATGGTTTTCAACAACGACAACAACAACAACTTACTGGTGTACCTCCTGGTTTCGCATCTACTCAACCTCCTGCTCAACCCTTCAACATAGAAGCGACCTTACAACAACTACTTCAAGGTCAAGCTACTTATGCAATGGAAACATCAAAGAAGTTCGGTGAACTCCAACACAAGATGGATACATCCTTCGGTGCCATCTACTCCAAGATTGACAATCTCACCTCCAAGATCACCACTCTTGAAGGAAAAATTGCATCCTCTTCAACTTCTGCAAATGGTCATCTACCAGGAAAGTCTGTGCAGAACACAAAAGATTACGTCAACATCAATTTCGTTTACCTTCACAAGACGTCTTCTACCAACACTTCAACTTCCATTGAGGATAGTGTGAATCTAGTTTGGGGGGGGGGTTCGTGTTTAAACAAAGTTGAAGAAGATGAACCTACAATAACCAATGCACAGAAGCCATTGCAACCTCCACCAGAAGTGATCAGAGAACCATCTCTTGCTGAGTAATCATTTGTTTCACAACAGAAAGACGCACCCTTCATTCCACCACCATATGTTCCGAGGTTACCTTTCCCTTCCATATTCAAGAAGGAAATTATGGCAAAATACCATGACGTTTTTGCTAAATCCATGAAGGAAGAAGTAACTCAAGAAGAGGTAGAACCACCTGAAGAACGGAACTCACTGATAGCGACAAAGCAAGAAGACCCTGGTTTGTTCAAATTACCCTGCTCACTTGGAATTTCCATTTTCGATGAATGCCTTTGTGACCTGGGAGCTTCAGTCAACCTTATGCCTATGTCCAGTGCCGAAAAATTAGGACTGAATGATTTTAAGACCTCACACATAAATCTGAAGATGGCAGACAGATCAGTTAGGCATCATGTTGGCATATTGGAGAGCTTACCCATCAAGATCAGGGATGTAACAATACTCACAGACTTTATGGTTTTGATGATGGATGAAGAGCCTAAGGATCCATTGATCTTCGGAAGATCGTTCCTAGCAGCGGTTGGAGCTGTAATCAACATCAAGAAGGGTCACATTAAGTTGAGCATAGGGAGAGGACCAAAGATAATCTTCAACATAAAGATCAACCCCAAGGACCTCACTGCCCAAGGTCAGCTGGTATCTGAAGCAGTTGAAGTTGGATTGGGAAAGGAACCAACGAAGTCAGGAATGCACAATGAAGTCTTCAAACATGTTAAGGAACCTGATAAAGGAGCTTCTGCTGAGGTGAAGGAAATCAGGACATTGGAAATGTCCAAAGGTGAAGGAAACCTTAAAGATCCAGGAAAAGGAAGTCCTGAGTTCAAACCTCAACCTGAACGTGTGCCACCTCTTAAGCCACCTTAGAACATTTCAATCTCTAAAAAATACTTTGAGCCTCAAGGCCGGAAATTGGAAATCAAGAATGGAGACCAAGTCTTCTTACTCAACAAAAGGTTCAAGTAATATCTTGGGAATATGGATCCATTGTGTCCCAAGACCTTCATGATCAAAGAAGTGCTTTCAGAGGAAGACATCATACTTGCTGTAGAAGTTGATGAACAACCAAAGCTGAACTCTAAGGTTGATAAGAACTACGATAAGGGAGCTTTCTCATAAAATACATCGGTTCTCTTCGGAGAACCGTCTCAGGGTCGTTAATCCTAAAAACAGGAAGTCAAGCTTAGTGACTTAAAGCAAAGTCACTTGGGAGGATATCTCATGTTTATCTTTGCNTGAACAACCAAAGCTGAACTCTAAGGTTGATAAGAACTACGATAAGGGAGCTTTCTCATAAAATACATCGGTTCTCTTCGGAGAACCGTCTCAGGGTCGTTAATCCTAAAAACAGGAAGTCAAGCTTAGTGACTTAAAGCAAAGTCACTTGGGAGGATATCTCATGTTTATCTTTGCATATATTTCAATTTTGATGTTTTAAAATTTTAAGTATTTGATTTAACGCGTTTTAGTTTCATCTTGTTTTGGTGTCTTAGGTACTTATGGATTGAGTTTCGGAAATTCTTGCAATGAGAAAAGAAATGGGATATGGGTGATATGCATTTTCAACGTGATGATCAAGTGAGAGGATGACCGGATCAATGCATTTGCAACATCCTATATCGATTCACCCTAAGCCGGGATTGATCCACACTTACGTGAGGATCGATCCCATGAACAGTGAAGTGATCGATCCAATGCACGGCATGTGATCGATCTAATTAGTCTGTAATTAATGTCGAGATCGATCCAGGGAGTAATCGTGATTGATCCATCTAAGAGCATCAACAAACATGTGACCGATCCCAACCAATGCCAGGATCAATCCAAATGCACAACGCAAGATCGACCCCAACATACAATATGATCGATCCCATTGATCCGACTACGTAACATATGATCAATCAGCACCTCTACACCGGAATCGATCTACATGCTCAAAATGTCATCAAACCGGTTATTGAAGATGCGATCAACCCAAGCAAAATGAGAAAAAATTTGAACCATGGGAAGTAAAAAAGCATAAAAACAGAGAAAGGCTTAAAACACTATTGGATGCAAAACAGAGTANGTTCTTGAGGACAAAGGGTAATTGACTTGGGAATCCATCATGGGCTACCTAAGTACATAACATACCTCAAACAATGAGGTGAACCCTAGACAGTAGCTCTACTAACAATCAATTCCAATGTCTTGGTAACCAATCTCAAGCAAAGCAATCACAAACTCAACTGTCATCATAGACGGTGACTACCTAGCAGGCATTAACCTCTACTACTTTAGCTAACTCGTTT
>OVBE01000642.1:173-46706 GCA_900406425.1 Iberis pinnata | reverse complement strand
AAGTGGATTAGTCTAGGTTTTGGAATTTAGACCAAAGGTTAGCTCAATAGATAGAATGGACACCACATGAATTCATTTGATAACCAAAATCATTTACCTAAACCATTCACTTAGTCTTTTATCTTTGAATTATCAAGTTTTAATTTCTGTTGACTTTTTCTAATTATTGTTGACTTTTGAACTATTGACTTTTATTTGATTTTTAAAATTGTGTATGTTTGAATGTTAAAACCAACAATCTTAATGGCATAGACTAAGCATGATTCACATGGGAATAATGAGTTGAACTTTACCTGAATTGGACGATATCTTAAGTATTGTAATGACATAATGAAACTTAAGTATTTGCTAGACAAAAGATTAGCAAATCTTTGTTTATCACTCGTCACCAGCCAATTCAGCGGAGAACATGCCACGAAGAACGACAGGATGCTGAAATACCAACAAATGGTCCAAGAGATGGCAAGCGAATTCGAGAGCTTCGAGCTAACCAAAATTCCACGAACCAAGAACCAGTTTGCCGACACGTTAGCCAATATGGCTTCCACCAACGAGCTCGAACTGAAGAGAACCATTCCGATGGAATACTTAACATCACGAAGTATCACCACAATGATGGCTAATGCCATCCACTAGCTAGTTTCCTTCGAACGAGAGAAAGACCAGCAATGTCAACTTGACTGGCGAGCCGAGAAAAAGAGTATATTCTTATAGGAACAGTGCCCGAAGATAAATGGGCAGCACGACGACTTCGAGTTAAAGCAGCGAGATACACCGTCATCGATGGACAACTCTACAAATTTTCTGCATCCGGAATCCTACTACGATGCAGTAATGGAGACGATGTGCAGAAAGTACTTGCCGAACTCTACGAAGGAACCGGCGGAAGCCATTCTAGCAGGCGCTACATGACATTACGTATAAAGAAGCATGGACATTACTGGCCAACGATGATGCATGATAGCCAGGAGTTCACCAAGCGATGCGAAATGTGCCAACAACATGGACCAACTAACCACGCACCCACCGAACCACTAAACGCTTCAGCAAACCTCTATCCATTCATGAAGTGGGGGATGGACGTAGTAGGACCTTTTCCAATCGCAACAAACAAGCACAAATTCCTGCTAGTAATGACCGACTTCTTCACCAAGTGGGTCGAAGTTGAATCGTACACAGCGGTCAAAGCAAAACAGGTTTCGTGTCTAAACATCACAGACTCTTAGTTCGGCAAGATTATCCCTATGCACATGGTCATTAACGACCTGCATTATATATGAGTGTTGCAGGTACAGGATTTCATCTAGAAAAACATAATATGCCAGCACAGCATCCCGTACAAAATCATGACGGATAACGGCACTGATTTCTATGCAAAAACAGTACAGGCTTTCTGCGACAGGTGGACGGTAAACCAGCCACACCCCCGACACATATGTTGATTTATACTAACTAGCTACTTATTGCCCATGTTACAGGTAGAACATCCGGCTGAACCATTCCACACCAAGGTACCCGCAGGCAAATGGGCAGGCCGAGGCCATTAACAAATCTATAGTCGACGGACTGAAGAAAAGACTCGATTCTAAAAAAGGACTTTGGGTGGACGATCTGGACGACGTCTTATGGTCCTAACGAACTACACCTTGGCAGTCCACAAATCAGACACCATTCTCCTTGGCCCACGGAATCGAAGCCTTAGCACCATCCAAAGCAGCAGTATTAAGCTTACGCCGAAACAAGTTGCCAGAATGTGAAGTCGTTAACGATGCCATGCTCCTCGACTCTCTTGCGATGTAGAGGAAGTCCGAGACAGAGCACTATAATGGATACATGCCTATCAGCAAACCACGAAACGATACTATAACAAAGGCGTCAAGCAGAGACAATTCGAAGAAGGAGACTTGGTCTTACGAATGACCTACGCAAACACTGCAGAAGAGAATGCTGGTGAATTGGGAGCTCGGTGGGAAGGCCCATACGAAGTTTCCAAGATAGTCAAACCTGAAGTATACGAATTGAAGGCTACAGACGGAACACCGATCCCGAACTCTTGGAATGCCACTAAACTTAAGAGATTCTATTCTTAGGTTCCTTTGTATCGTGAACTACGACCTGGTTTGATCCATGTTATCAGGGTACGTAGGCAACCCACTGGGTGCAGCTATTTCACTTAATAAAAATCAATTTTTCCACATATACATCGATCTCCGAGTCAATCTCGGCACCTCTTACAGTATTCACATACATAAGTGTACCAACTGCACCTTTGCAAACTCCTAAACACTACAAACTAAAGCCAAGCTATAACTCGCACATACCCTGCACAAAGACGGGGATGTTGCCGAGATCAAAGTTTTCTCGTCATGGCTCCAAAGACCTTTAACAAAGCCAAGGTCCTCCTCACGTACTCCTAAAGATGAGTACTGAACACGTGCAAAGTCACAACGTTCAAGCTGAAGTCTCTATTCAAAAAGCCGAGCTCCGACTCGTGTACTCCTAAAGACGAGTATTGGACGTGTGCAAAGTTACGACGTCTGAGCATATGTCTCACCTCAAAAGCCGAGTTCCGACTCACATACTCCCACCGAGAGTATTGACGAAACTACAGTTTTCGTCCATAGATCATTTGTCAAAAGGGACGATCTGCAGATTGTCTCCTTCAGGATTTTGATCGAGTGGTCTTTCAGTTCGCACAAGAATTAGAGAAATATCCACTTATAACTTCTACATATCCTATCGAATTTAAAATAAAAAACCGAACTCCGGTTAAACGACAATGTGATATCAAAGATTTTTCTCATAAACCAACGTGCTTATTAAATCATAAATCGACGAACAAAATATTACTCAAAATACCTCTATTTCCATTATCAAAAGACACAAGTCTTACAAAAGTTTGCAAAAACAAAAACAACGACTTAACATATGTGAAAATCTTGAAACATATATCCTTTTGAACATAAAAGTAAAACCGCATACACACAAGGCAGGCCCAAATCCTAAGAAAACACGACAACTACCCCAAAGGAACACAAGAGATACAAGACAGGCCGACCCCAATCCTAAGGAAACTGTGAAAGCTGCTCCAAAGGAACAGCTAGACTTTCGGCATCGCTGGAGTAGCAGTCTGGACGTCAGCAGAAGCCTCCGAACTTCCCGGAGCATATTGAATTAAGTTCGAACCATGCTCGTTGAACGAAGGCCGGAAGACGAAGTCTTCAGGTGTTAGATCGGTTATGTCTATAGCATCGTACCGTACCTGGAGCTCCACCGCATCCGCCTCGAGCTTCGACATAATCTCAGGTGGCACAGAACCACCCTCTCCAACTATAAACTGCACACAATCTAGAGTTCCCTTATCTTGGGCGTACTCATGAATGATGGGATCGACTTTGTTTCACTCCTCCACGTGATGCTGAAGCTTTTCGAGCTTAGTTGCACACTCAACCTGAATCTCTCGCCGCATCAACGCGACTTGTGAAACTCGGGAGAGTCGGAGCCTTTTCATCTTACTCTCATGCAACCTCTCGAGGGGACGATAAGCTTCTTGTAGCTAGAAGAAGTCGGCACCCGTTTGCTCCTGGATCACTTGCTGATTAACAAGCTCCGTCACGGCAACCACATAGTTATTTTCAAGCTCAGCCCTCAGAGTAGCAAGGTTGTTGGTAGTATATGTCGCGGTGTTACTTAGCATCTTCTTCATAGCAGCTACATGTGTTGTCAGCTTCCTAATCACCTCCTCTTGCTTGTTCAGCTTTAGTCGGTCCTTGGCGAGGCGTTGCTTGTACTTGTCGACCAGCTTTGACAACCTGACCAGCTTGTCCTCATTCCTGGACAGAGATCGGAGCTTGTTTTCATAAAAAGCGACGAGCTCATTGGTTGTCGCCAAAGTCTGCACACCATACATTAGCCGAATTAACACTTATACGATTGAAGTAGGAGAAAGGAACAAAAGCGCGAACATACCTGGCAGGCCTGCCGAGACAACATTTCGTAAACCACAGGCGCTAGTAGCCGATCCACAGTTGGAATGATCAAACCATTGGCCCCGAGGTGGCTCACTAAACCAGCACACGCTTGCTTATCCTACACAAACGGCGTGCCCCTATGCATAAACGAGAAAGCCCAGCTTCCTCGCGAGTTGTCCTACCTTTCAGTTTGGGAGCTTCCTCCCTCCACATTCTGAGGATCTGCAGCTTCATCCTCCTCTTCCTTCTCCTGTCCCTCATCCTCATCATTACCACCTGCCTCATCTTCATCATCACCACCTGCTCCAAGAAGACGAGGAAGCTCCTCAGCAAATGTTTTTAAACTGGGATACAGGGATTCTACATCCCTGGTCATCTCTCCCAAGATTTGGGAGGTCGTTGGGGTTCCACTAGGAGGAGCAGGCGGTGGAACAGGTAGGTCGATAGTACGACCTTCCTCAGCAGGAACTTCCAGCTGTTCCTCAGTAGAATTTTCTTCTTGTTGGTGTTCCCCAGTAGGAACACCTTCATTCAGTGTTTGTCCCTCAGCAGGGACTTCTTCTCTTGAGCCTTGCTCCTCAATAGGAACAACAGCTGAGTTCGTTTCTTCAGCCTCATCAATCACGAGTACCTCGCGAGAATTCTGATCCCAGTTGGATTGGCGCCTTTTTCTTCTTACCAGAGCAGGGCAGGGGTCTTTGCTACCCGTAGAACCAGACGTTTGTTCGAGTTTCCTTTTCGAACTCGAGGCCGACTTCTCGAGATTGGAAAAATAATCCGCTATATGACCCATTTTTCTGGTTTTCTTAATAGGACAAACGTTGAGGTCCCAACTGGCTGCAAAAGAAGCAAGTCACAGTTAGACGGATACTTATGCAATTAGAACGGCAGATTCCTTTGTACCCTTACCAGAGATGATGAATGGAATGCTCTCTTGGATGCGCTCACAGGTGAATTGATTGATATGATAGACTCCTGCTTCTCAGAATCTCTCAACGTTCTGAAGAAAGTTGCTTGGAAAGAAACCAATGTTGCAGTGCATATATGCAAATAGCAACAAAAGCCAAGTTAGGTTCATTACAAATTTCACATGTATCAGCTCGGCGGTCCTATGTGGTATCTACCGAAGATTTCTGCCCATTTCCTTTTCAGGATTCTTCCTAGGTCGCCGATGAATTCCGGGACAACCTTCATAAAGAAGTACTTCTTCTTCCAACCGTGGATCTTGTCCCCTTGACCTACAGTTATCAACTTATACTGGGGTTTGAAGTTGATATAGACGAAGTCGGTGTTCAATGTTGTCCCTTTCTGCACAATCGGGTTGATCGACGACATATTCTCCAGGTACCTGACGCCGAGCTCCACGTTGAACTCATGAGTGTGAGCCATCAGGGCTATCATCTGCCCTATCGAGGGAGCAGACAGCTGTAAAATTGCAATCCTTTGTCTTGCGCAGTACGAGATCAACAGTTTCGGCAAGGGAAGCCAGGCGTGACACCTCCTGAAAAGAGATTCATACAAACACACGTAACCTTGGGGACAATCCAAGAGTCGTTGATGCGGTTTGGGAATTAGAATTGGAATTCCGTTGAAGAATGGGGAATCACGGACGAGCTCTCGAATCGATTTCTCTGAATATTTAGTGGGTGCGAGACCTGTCAATTCGTCGTCTGGAGACACCCAATTTCTTTGAGGAGCCTGTTCTTCAAGAGCTACCTCTACATCGGCGACACGCAGGTCGTCGCGAAAGGCCGAACATTCATTAGGGTTTACGCGAGAGGTGGACATAGCTTAAATAAGGAGAATCACCAAGATATTTGAGATAACCAGCGAGCTGATAATTCTAGAGAGAGAAAGAAGAGAGAATGGAGAGCGATTCTACCTGTGAGGAAATTTTGAAAAGTGAAGTATGAGAATGAAAGTGTGAGGGGGTATTTATACCTTAGGGAAACGGCGGCTACCGAGGAGCGAAATGATTGCGCGTGGGAATCTGTAAAGGTGTGACCTTCTAGCTTCCCCTACGAAAACGATTCGATAAAGCCTACAGGAGCATTTAATGCACTTCAGCCGAAATAAACTTTTATTCTTCAGGGATCAGTCGCCGACTTGCTAACTCGTCGTTGACCGGGGGGGACTAACTGTTGATACCAGGTGTAGCACCTACCCAAAAAGCCCATTTCGAATTAAGGCACAGATGGACGTCGACATCAAGAGAAGAAAGGGGCTTTGAAGAGCAAAACCTAGGTGGGCCGATCTGACGAGCTGGGCCTTCCAGCTCGAGGCCCATTAGGTTAATTTATGTACTTAAGGTTTTAATCATGTATTTCTACTATAAATATCCATGTAATTACTCCAAAAAGATATATGAAATTCTTCCTAGCTTTTACCCACAAGATCAAAGACCTAAACCTAATTGTTAAGTCTTGATTCTACAGTTATTAATATTGTCTTAGACAGTAATAAACGATACAACTAAGTTATTTTTAATGTTTGTCTGAGTTATGAAATTTAAAGTGAAGGTTACGGGTGAGTTATCTTACTAAAGGTTGAGTTTTTCTTTGTGTATATCTGAGTTATGTTTTACTTTATGACTGAGTTATGCCTCTTTACGACTTAGTGATGTTTAATCGAAGAGTCACAACTTACAGCTGAGTAACTAGGTTTTAAATCTAAAATTTTAAGAAGTTGGATTCAAATTTTGTAATTACAGGGATGGAATTAATAGAGTCAATCAAGATACGTATATCCAGCAATAATGGAAGTCTGGGTTATTAGGAGTATGATAATGAGATTCAGTATGAATATTACTCAGATACTGCTGTATTGAATCAGAACAACGGATTGTGACATTAAGACTATAAACCGTACATGCTTCCTACAGGGCAACTTGTCAGTGTTCTAAACAATCAAGTTGTTTAAACACAAACAAGTTGTCATGTGGTAGCATATATCGTGTAGAAATCTAATGTCACAATCTTATTCTGATTCAATAAAACAGTATATGAGTAATCTTCTAAGTTTTTTTATAATGTTTGTATGAGTTATGAAATTTAAAATGAATGCTACGGCTAAGTTATCTTAATAAAGGTTGGGTTTTCCTTTGTGTATATCCGAGTTATGTTTTTTACATTATGACTGAGTTATGCCTCTTTACGACTTAGTCATGTTTAATCGAAGAGTCATAATTGAGTTATGCTTATTATATGACTAAGTTATGCTTACTTTACGGTCGGTTTATGCTTACTTTACGACTGAGTTATGTTTACTATATGCATGAGTCATTCTTATTTTACGACTTAGCTATGTTTTCAATTTTTTCATGTTTACCTTAAGGTTGAGTTATCTTCGTGGTAAGAATTTACTATGTTTGATTACGCCTGAGTTATGGATTTTAATGTCTGTGTTACAAGTAAGTAATAACAGTTATGATTATGAAAAATATAGAGACTGAGTTATTATTACAACACATGAATATTGTATGAAGTAAAAAAATAGTGAATCATTTGTAAAAGTTGATGAGATTGAGTCTGAAGATTACTCAGATATTGCTTTACTGAATCAGTCGAAGATTGTCAATTTAAACTTTAAACCTTACATGTTCAAGTCAAGTCAACTTGTAATGATGAGATTGAGTCTGAAGATTACTCAGATACATCTTTATTGAATCAGTCGAAGATTGTGAATATAAACTTTAAACCTTACATATCCAAGTCAACTTCTAAGGTTTAAATTCTAAATTCACAATATTCGACTGATTCATTAAAGCAGTATATGAGTAATCTTCAGACTCAATCTCATCAACTTTTACAACTGATTCACTATTTTTTAAAAATTATTCAAATTTTAGAATTACAGAAATAGAAGTAACATAGTCAAGAAATGCATATACAACATCAATGGAAGGACTGAAGACTTTTCCAGGTTGCGGGTGAGTCACATCCGCACTAAAGAAAAATATCAAACGGTCAGTAACATTGGGCCAAATCAACAGTGGGAGATTTGATGCCCCTTTGGTGGTTGCATAGGATAAGCAGGAGGGAAGCGGATTACATGCATACTCAATGGACCTTGAATATGTAGCTACCATATGGAGCAACAGACATATCCATTATGCAGGGTGTAAACCAATGCATCTTCAAGAGGAAACATAATGAGTTTTTCCACTAGAACAAATAACAAGAAGAACCAATTAGAACAAATTAGAACAAATTAGAACCAATTAGAACAAATTGTAGCCAATATAACATAACATAGAACTAAATCTCATCATTACAAGCAGCCAATATTACAATCAACATTTGGAGATCTGGTGCCTCTTTGGTGGTTGCATAGGATAAGCAGGAGGTAAGCAGATTGCATGGATACTGTTTATGAACAAAATTTAAATAGAAAGAGATAAATTGCATGCGTACTGTTTGTGAGGAATATCGAAAGTATAAGAGAGAAAGGGAAAAGAAGAGAGAAAACCTTGAGATAGATTAAAACAGAGATTGAGAACTTGTGAGCAAATAAAGAGAGAAACGGATAAATAAATAGAGAGATAATCGTCGCGCCAACGTCAATATTTTAATATAAATCGAATAGTGACAATTTTTTGTATTCCCGCCTCTTCGCATTACATGCCTAATATATGGAAACATGAAACGTCGCAAATTATATTTCTCTTAACAACTGAGTTATGGAACTCCAAAATAATCGTTACGGTTGTGTCATTTCTTACATAAAGGCTGAGTTAAAAGATATTTTAAAGACTACTATATAGATAAATAAAGACTGGGTTATTCTTACCTCGGGTAACGTAATAAGACATCATTACACGCCTTGTAATATCACATTATAGTTGTGTGTTAAGATATCATAGCCGCAACAAAGAGAGAAAAAATCGCTGCGTCATAGCTGGGTAATATGACATAATAGCTGCGTCATAAGACACAGGGTTTGACCTTGGTAACGTATTATCCCATCATAGTTGCGTAGTAAGACATCATTTGCCTCGGTTATAAAATTTTCTTGATATTATTCAGCTGAGTTATGTTTACACGGCTAATATAGGAAACAACTAAGTTATTGTTTATCATTCGGTCGGGTTATTATTATTGTCTTATACAGTAATAAATGATACTGCTAAATTATTTTTAATGAATGCCTGATTTATAAAATTTAAAATACACGTTACAGCTGAGTTACACCAAGCTGATTATTGTTTACTGAAAGCTTGGTTTTTTTCTTCTTTACTTTACGACTTAGTTTTTTTCCCTATACGACTGAGTTATGTTTACGACTGATTTATGCTTAAGACTAAGTTATGTTTACTTTATGAAGATATTTTTCTTTGTGGTTATAATTTATGGTTGAGTTCTGTTTCAATATGGCAGAGTTATTGATTTTAATGTTTGTGTTACGAGTGAGTAGTAACAATCATTATTATGAAAATTCCCATTACATAAATGCTAAGTTAATATTACAATACATGACTACTGCAAGAAGTAAATTAGCAGTAGGATAATGAGATTATGTCTGAAGATTACTCATATACTGCTTTACTGAATCAAAACAACGGATTTTGACTTAAGACTATTAACCTTACATGCTCACTCCAGGTCAACTTGTACGTGTTATAAACAGTCAAGATGTTTAGGCACTTACATGGTGACCTGAAGTGAACACATAAGGTTTATAGTCTTAAGTCAAAATCTCTTGTTCTACTTCAACAAAGCAGTATCTAAGTAATCGTCAGACTCAATCTCATCACCTTGTTTAGAACAAAAGTAGTTTATAACACTTACAAGTCAACTTTTATTTACAGCATAAGAGATAAATACAAGATAGATGAACAAGAAATGTATTTCGTCCCCTAGCCATTTGTTAGCTTCCGAGTTCCTCTTTTCAATTTCCTTCATGAGGAACTCAACAGCAGCAAACTATCTTCTTTAGTAACCGCAAAGGCAAGGGGAAGATCGTTAGAAAAGAAGGATGTGAATACAAAATTTTCAAATTCTTATCCTTTGATTTGACGTTTATGTCTATCAACTTTATTTTCATAAGCATTGGTCCATCCATCTTTACAATATATTGGAGCAATGCTTATGAAAATAGAGTTGATAGACACAAATGTTAAATTAAAGGATAAGAATGTGAAACTTTTGTTTCACATACTTCTTTGGTGGTTGCATAGGATAAACATGTATATCTTATCTTACAAAGACAATCAAGATATGCATATACGACATCAGTGGAAGGACTCAAGACTTTTCAGGTTGCGGGTGATTTACATCCGCCCCAAAGAATATTGTCGAGAGGTCAGTGTTCAAAGGAATCCTTTTTCTCATATCATCCTCAAGAGGAAACGTAAAGAGTCTTTCCACTATCCCAGTGAAGTGGCTGAAAACAATAAGAAGAAGAAGCAATTAGAACAAATTTCAGCCAATATAACAGAACATAGAACTGAAATTACCACTTTAGTTTATCCTCATTAACGAATTAGCATTTAGATTCCTGAGAATGCTTCTTACTGCACATAACAAGATTATAAGCCGTCTTTCCTATGTAGAACGCAAGAAGCACCTTTGGTGGTTACATAAGATAAGCATGCAATATTACAATCAACATTTGGAGATTAGGTGCCCTTTAGGGGGTTGCATAGGATAAGCAGGAGGGAAGCGGATTGAATGCATATTTGTGAGCAATATCGAAATCGAAAGAGAGAGATTGCATGCGTACTTTTGTGAGGAAAATCTAGAAAGAGAGATTGTAAATTTGTGAACAAATTAACAGAGAAAATAGAGAAATAAATAGAGAGAGTGTGAGAACCGCCGCTTTAAAGTCAAATCTCTTTAATATAAAAATAAAAGACACAATTTTGCGTATTCCCGCCTCTTCAACTTTTTTCTTACCTCGGTAAAGTAATAAGAGTGGGCATAATATGAAACTGATTTATGGATTTGGATGGTTTTGTGATATGATTGAGTTCTAGTTTAATTATGGCTGAGTTATGGTTTATATATGGCTGAGTTACAAATTACCAATGATTTACGGATTAGAATTATTTTAATACGACTGAGTTATTGTTAATGTATGTATGAGTTATTTTTGATGTAATTCTGAGTTATTTTTGATGTATTTCTGAGTTAAGAAATTTAAAATTAACGTTACGGATGAGTTATCTTACTAATGGTTGGGTTTTCCTTTGTGTATGTCTGAGTAAAGTAATTAGTTTCAAATGTTTATCTCTGCGTTTTTCAAAGTGGTTGTTTGACCAAATATAAAGTGTTTCTGTAGTTTTCAAAATTATGTTTTGGTTTTATCGAGCTCAATAAATATTGAGAAAATTACCAATATGCTCTTCTTGTTCTAAGTAAATATTTGGCTATAAATTATCATTTATTCATAGTGCATCTTTCACACTGAAAGTATGTCTATCTCTCTAAAATATATATCTGCAAACTATTTCAAATTACGAGTTCTTTGATTACAACTACAGAATCTTGTATCTCCAGGAGATCACGGACCCCGAATCGGAATAGGAAAAGAGAGCGATTCTCAAACTCATCGACCATGAGGTATACTTTATATTTTTTTACCCAAATTTATTTAACCAAAATAACATTTAGTCTAATTCTTTTAATTCATATTACAAAGAGAATATTGTTTAAAAATGTTAATCAGGGACTCGAAGATATATTTAGTTTAAGTGTTCATTTGATGGTTCGGTATTGCAAAAAGAAAAACATATATTATGACGTTGTTCGTTTTCTATATGAAGGCTACCGTATAACACCAAATAAAACTCCTGATTCGGGTTTTTTACTCTTCTTAAACTTTTAAAAGTATTTATTTTAGCTTATTAATTGAGAAATTAAGGTTTAATTATGTGTTTTGTTTTTGTTATACAATTGATGATGGAGGATGGAGAAGAAATTTGCGTGTTCATGGAGATGATCGGTGGCGGTCATTGTGACGCATGAATTTGTTCAAATTTCTCTTATCTCATTGTTTACGTTGTGATAAACCTTACATAATTACTTTTTGTATTGCTGATTTTTTTCTAAATGCATACTTATTTTCGTTTACGGCTGGTTATTTAATTTTATATTGCAAATTTTTGTTCGCAATATATTATAGATCTGGAACAAAACCATAATTAGAAAAATTATCCCCAGTACTCTGTTCTAAACTGAAAATTGAGATTTGGACGAGACTAATGAAACCAGTAGTTTCATTAGGTACACAATCTCTTCTCTTCCATATCTCTAGTTTGTGGAAGAGCAGATTTTGTATATAATGAAATCACTAGTTTCATTAATTTCTTCCAAATTTCAATTTTCTGTTTAAAACAGAGTATTGCTGATAATTTTGATAATGGAATTTTTATAATTATTGTGTTGTTCCACATCTCTAGTTTTCTTTTTAAATATCTGCAAAATGGTAAACTAACTATGGTTTTTTTTTTAAAAAAAACCATATTAGATAAACTAATTACCATGTGTGCACGCAATCGCAGCTGCCGAGTAAAGAAATGTTGAGTTATGATTTCAATAAGGTTGAGTTACTTTAGACGGCTGATTTACATATTTGAATGGTTTAGCTATGTCAAATAATTTGAATATTAATCAAAGATGCACGATTTTTCGTATTCTCGCATCTTCAAATTTTTGTCCTCGATAACGTAATAAGACATCATAGCCTTGTATTATGACATAATATTTGTGTAATATGACTTAGTAGACATCATCTAGGGTTTGACCTCGGTATCGTAATATCACATCATAGTTGCGTAATACTATGACATAATAGACATCATCTAGGGTTTGATACAAATTTCTTGATATTAGTGCTCAGTCGTATTTTACATGGCTAATAAATGTTACGGCCGAGTTATTGTTTATCATCAGCTGAATTATTATTATTGTCTTAGACTACCGTATAAACGATACGACTAAGTTATTACTAAGGGTTAGGTCTTTCTTTGCGTATGTCTAAGTTATGTTTTTTACTTTACAACTAAGTTATCTTTATTGTACAACTGAATTATGCTTTCCTCGTATTATGACATTATAGTTGCATAATAAGACATCATTTTCCTTGTTCATTAAAATTCACAACATTAGTTAGGCCTGAGTTCTGTTTGATTACTGCTGATTTACAGATTTCAATTAAGTTGTTATACGGCTGAATTCGAGCTTAATTTGGCTGAGTTATGTTTGATTACGACTGAGTTATGGATTTTAATGTTTGTGTTACGAGAGAGTAATAACAATTATTATTATATGTTACAAATGTAAATCACTAAATTACATCCAGTACTTAAATAAGCAGTAGGATAATGAGATTGAATTTGAATATTACTCAAATACTGCTTTATTGAAGCAGAACAAGGGATTGTGACTTAAGACTATAAACCTTACATGCATGCTTACTTCAGGTCAACTTGTAAGTGATAAACAATCAAGTTGTTTAAACACTTCCAAATTGGCCTCAAGTTAACATGTGAGGTTTATAGTCTTAAGTCACAATCTCTTGTTATGCTTCAACAAAGAGCTTGAATTATTATTATAATACATGAATATTGTCAGAAGTAAGAACATAGAGGCTAACGTATTATTACAACACATGAATACTGTAAGAAGTAAAAATAAGATAGATGAATAAGAATTGTATCCTGTCCCCCAACCATTTATGAGCTTCTGAGTTCCTCTTTTCGATGTCCTTCATGTGGAACTTAACTAACGCCAACTATCAACGGATACTTCTTTAGTAACCGCAAAGGCAATGGGAGGACTCAAGTCTTCTCCTGATTCGAAAACATATGCAACCTTGAATCTATAGCTACCATTTGGAGCAACATTGAATATGATAGTACATAACAAGCGGTCTTTCTTGTGCCCCTTTGGTGGTTGCATAGGATAAGCATGAGGGAAGCATAGGTCTCGTGCCCAGATGAATTTTGTTTTATTAGATATATCTTGCATGCGTACTATTTGTGAACAAAATCAAAATCGAGAAATAAAAATTAAGAGAGAGATTGTGAATTTGTGAGCAAAGTAAGAGAGAAATAGATAAATAAATAGAGAGATATACTACTTTAAATTACAAAAAAACATAACACACCTCAAAAATGAATGTTTTTTTGCTCTACCGTATTTTAAAGGCTAATATATATAATGACTGAAGTAATATTTATCATTCAGCTGGATTATCATAAGTTTCACAGACAGTAATAAACGAACGTTACGGCTGAGTTATCTTACTAAAGACCTTGTTTTTTGTATATTTATGAGTTATCTTTATTACTTTCCGACTGAGTTATGTTTACCTGACGACTGAGTTATGATTAATTTACGATTGAGTTATAATCGTGGTTATAACTTTAAGAGTTTGCATAAAATATTGGAATTACGAATTCTAAATAGTTAGAACAAAATTAAAATACAAAAAATTACTGATAAAAAAACAAAATAAAATATCTAGATAACAACTGAACAATCAAACATACAGACCACCATCAAACTATTCGAAGACCACATAAATCTTGTCACCATCTTCCATCATTAACTGAAAAATAAATTTAAAACAAAACAATATTAATTCCGAATATAATGGATTTAAACAAAATTGTTAAATGAAAAAAAAGTGAAATAACCGAAAAAGGACTATCTGTAGGTCTGAGTCACTTTTTGTCTTATAGGAAGCAAACCATGTCATACTCTACATTTCTCAATTTTCAATACTTATCCATTAATTTCTTCACACGTGTATGAACACTCATCATTAGTTTATACTGATACCCGACTCTGAGAGTAATTTTATTTGTATAGATTGGTTCAGGAGATGGAGATCTTGTTGACACACAAGAAGACGTTTTTAAGGAGGTAGCCATTGTAAAGAGATTTATGTAGAGAATTTTGAAGAATATAAAACGTACTAGTTTTAGTGTTTTCAAAATGAGAGCCAATATAAAATGTAGTCCCTCCTTTCCTTTTTAATGGATGTTTTATGACTGAGTTATCTTTTTCTTGAGTGATTATGGTACTTGGAGTATACTTGCTTTTAGATAAAGAAAACCAAAAAAATGAAAACATGTTCAAATTAGTTGGAAATGAAAATTTTTATCATCCCTTAGCATATTCAGATTCCAGCTCCTTACATTAACCTCGTACTGAGACTTATCCCTCTTGTACAACTCAGCAATATCTGGAACTAGAGGATCATCTAGATTGATATCAGCCATGAACTTGGCAATGGAGGACAACATATAATCAGTCAAGAAACTTGATAAATCAATGAAGAAACATTGATTAATAATCCTTATACAGACATCAAAACAAGTATTCATACATGGGACACTCTAAAGGCAGGACACCATTTGGTGTCTCCCAACATATCCATGTCAATGAAGCCATTCCTTTTGATGTTTGGATGATACACCTTAGTCTTGAAAGACACCTACACATAACAAGCAATCGTACACATGAGCAAGCAATAAGATCACTTAATTTTCATAAAACATGAACGAACCTTTGGTGGTTGGTCCGGATAGTCAGGAGGGAAGTGGATGGTAAGTAAGAAGAGTCCACCTTTATACAGAGTACCAGCTACTCCAATTATGAATCATTCCCAATGAAAAATATCGTCATCCACTGGACCTATAGGAGAAGAAATTTCAGGTTTGTGTATCTGTTAGACTATAAATGTATTTAAGTAAATGATAGGGTCTAAGTTATCTAAATAATCGACTGTATTTTTATGTTTATGTTTGTGTTATGTTATACACAATACGACTGAGTTATTGTTACTTTACGACTGTGTTATTACTAAGTTACGACTGAGCTAGGGTTTAATGTTTAGTATTTAGGGTTTACTAAGAAATATAAAAAGTTAGTTAGACTCTTAATGAGTTATTTGGATTACATTTGACTATTAGTTAACCGCAAATTTTAGTGACTTTGAGTGACTTTTAAACGAAACCCCATTCGAAACCAAAATTTAGAATCATCATTTGCCTCGTAATATCACATCAGCTTCAAAGATACTACAACGTAGCCGCATTTGACCTCGGTAACATAGTAAGACATCATTTAACTTGTAATATCACATCATAGTTTCGTAACAAAACATCGTAGCCCTGTTCGACCTTGGTAACTTTATAAAAAATCATTTACCTCGGTTATAAAAATTCTCGATATTAGTGTAATACGAAGAGGCGGAATATTTAGCCAAATTTACAAGGAAAAGTTATCTTACTAAACGGCTGGTCATTTTTTGGTGCATGTATGAGTTATATTTTTTACTATACGACTAATTTATGTTTATTTTATGAATGATTTATTTTTATTTTACGGCTGAGTTATTTTACTAAAAGGCTGGTTTTTTTTTGCATGTTTGTTATACGACTGAGTTATACAAACTTAATAAACTTAAAATATGTGATATACAAACTCAAAATCCATAATTATCAGGTTCAAACTCCTCAAACATATCTACTAGCTCAAGCCAAACTCTTGTTAATATCCACTCGGGCTTCACGCCGCAAAGCTCCTAAGTCTTCTTCAACATACGCATGTGGGTTCAGTAAAACGTTCTCCCCACCTTAACAAAATATGTCCAAATTGTCGCAGTATGTTTTGGATCCCACCTTTTTTTTCATTTACAAAAGGGTTAGTGTAGTTTTTATATCTATGGAAGGAAACCCAATTGATGCTTACAGTGAGTATAAGAAACCATTGTTCCTTATCATCATCAGGAATCAAGCGGTAAGTTGACCACGCATGAACCCATCCTTTTTCAAGAACTAGAGTGAACACATTCACAAGATCGTATAGAAATTTAAACCACAATACTAGTATTGTCATGATAAATACTTGGACCAGGATTTAGAACGGGGAGGTTTTTCCGATCAGTAGAACTAAGAATGGCATTGACATTGCTATCTAACCTTCCAGAATAAGGAGGAACAACGCAAATTCGACATATATGAATAGGTTAGTCAACAAAAAGACATAGGGTAAAGAGGGTAACTATAGAGTATTGTAACAAAAATACATAGGGATATATATAAGGATAAATAAGAAGAAGAAACGTCGCGAGTCAAAAGGAAAAATGTTTTTAAAAAATTTTCCTGCCAAAAAAATGGAAACGTCACGATTAAGTTACTCTTGATGACTGATTTATTCATCTTTACGGCTGAGTTAAGATTAGCATGATAATTAGGGTTTAGGGTTTATTGTTTAAGGTTGATAATTTGTGGTTTAGAGTTTACTAAGAAATATATAGAAGTGAGTTAGACTCTTAACGAGTTACTTAGAGTGCATTGTATATTAATTCTCAACATACATCTCAATAGCATTATCAATTCTTATTCAATAAAAAGGATACATACATTTTATTATTACTCAATTAGGATTGAAAAGAGGATCTTTATTAACACATTTTATAATTAGCATTCAACTTTCGAGTTTTAGAGCATGTTTAGGGTTAATGATTTGTGTTCTAGGATTTACTAACAAATATAAAAAGAGAAGTTATCTAAACCCTAAACACTAAGCCCTTACTATTCTAATAATTTTCTTATATAAAAAGTGAGTTAAACTCTTACTGAGTTATTTAGAGTACATTATATATGATTTACTTTATATGACTCTCATTCCTAAATCTACATGTTAGGTTTAAAATAATTGTAAGACAACATACATCTCAATAGCATTATCGATTCTCATTTAATAAAGTGGATACATACATTTGATTAATATTCACTTAAGATTAAAAAGATGATCTTTATTAACACATTTTATATTATTAAAATTAAACCCTAAACCATATACCCTATATTATTTCAATAAATTTCTCATATTAAAAAGTGAGTTAGAATCTTAATGAGTTATTTAGAGTACATTTTATATGATTTACTTTATATGAGTTAGAATCTCATTCAATAAAGAGTACTTGAGGTCTGGTTGAGTTATATGGCTACTTAACATTTGAGACCCGACTGAGTTATATGGCTAGTTAACGGCTGGCTTAGCTTAACGATATAGTTGAGTTATATAAACATTTGATAAGTATGGCTGAGTTACAAAACAAAGACTTGTGACTCTTCTTCTTCTCCGTGTCTTTTCATCTTTGTGTATTTTCATCTTCGTTTCTTCTCATCCGCGATCTTTTGAGTTTAATATATACACATTCTCTTCATATATCCATTAATCCATTTTAGTGATCATGAAAAAATGAGGCTAAACCCACCGATTCTTAATTTCCCACTGGAAGTCCTTGAAACCATTCTCCTCAAGGTCGCAAATTTCTCCTACAAAGATTTTTTCAGGCGCAAGAGAGTTTGTGTGGCCATGTGCGATTCAGTTCAAAGAGAGACATTCTATAGGAGCATCAATCTTTTCACAATGCAAGGCGATTGGTATTATTCTGCTGTTGTGAATTTCAATCGTTTGTGTCTCTACTATGAAAACCCTTCCGCTATATTCATTGTCGGGGTTAGGGAGTTTTTCCGGACTAACCACATGGAAGGAGGACTTTAAAGATTAGGCTCACTGTTGAGAAGGGATATGATTTGGCTCTCTTACACCTACAATCATCTCAAAAGGATCATGTCCCCCGTCATGGTCTTCAATGGTGATTTTGTCAATATATCTAGGGAGTTCTCACTTTCTGTGAAGCAGAAGATCTGAGCATCTTCTTCATTGGCGTGGAGCAACAGATTGCCTTCATTATTTCTCCAAAGGGTCACTCAAATACACATTGTCTATTGTCAGAATATCGATAGCTTCATGTGTCAAGTGATCCATGGATGGGGAGACCTGTGGGATGAGTGGTATAAACCGGAGCCCCTCTGCGATGCGTGTTCTGGAAGATAGAAACACTCGCTATCAGTCATGAGTTAGTTTTTAGATAATATAAAAACTAACTCAGACACATCATAATATAAAACCTTATTTCATATTTGTTAAAATTGTAACTCAATTGCTATAGAAACTAACTCAGACACATCATAATATATAACCCACCCACGATAGAATCAAATTCAGTCGTAACATATTTTATATTATTCCATGTTTGAGGTATGGTTGAGTTAACACTTGATAAATGTTTGAGGTCTGACTGAGTTATATATCTACTTAACAATTGAGTTAACACTTGATTAATGTTTGGGATATGGCTGAGTTAAATAGCTACTTATGGATGGCTTACCTACACATAGGAAAACCACCAGTAGCCAAGATCTATTTATATCCTTTATCCTCAAAGAGATCTGCTGCCATCTTCATCTGAATACCTTGAATATTGTCATCGTTTATCCCATCAAAAACTACACCAAGTGCTATACATTCGATAAACTTCACTGACTACATCCCACAATCACTACCTTGAACGTTTTGTGGAATGTATTTGCCTTTCCTCCTTCGGAAGGCAAACCTTTTCCTCGTAGGTTTTCGTATATCATGTGAAACATATTCGTTCAACATCGCTGGAATCATGTGCACTAGCAATTTAAATGATTGTAGTATTATATTCTCACTTCCGGGTGTTACTTGTCCAATGATTGAGTCGTAGCAATCAATCTTCTCCTTCCGCAGATCAATGTCATACGCCACCCAATGATCGCTGCCAACGTTTAGTACTTCGTACATGTTATCCACATCTATAAACCACTTCAAGTTTTTCTGGAAGTCATATGGAATCCTGCCGTTTACTAAATTTTCATACCCGTCAGCGAATTTGAAGGATTTCGGTCTTATGCTGAATTGGGAATTATCGCGAATCCTGACATTTTGGACCAAGTATCAACAAACCCAATGCGGTTAGACCAGAATGGGGTGAGATCTTCCAGTGAATTTTGCATGAGGAGTCTAATATACGAAGAAAGATGTAAAAATAAGAGTAAAATAAATCATCAAAGATTAAATAACACAGTTGCCTACATAAAATAACACAGTCGTTAACTTATTAACTCAGCCGCCACATATTATATACCCATCCATAACTAACCCAACTATCAAAGAGTAAATAACTCAGTTGCCTATATAAAATAAATCAACCATCAACTAAATAACCTAACCGTCAAGTAGACTTACAATATCAAACAGCCATCCAAATAACCATTATGGCCATTTATTTCTTTCCAAAATAAGAATTTTAAAGAACGTATCCTCATCGTCCGCAGCTTTTTTATCTGGTTCAATTTCCCTTTACAGTTAAACACAACTCAGTTTAGGCAGAGAATGATGATAGCGTTATCAACAGATGGTCTTAAGGTCCATACTTGTATTGCTGTAGGTGGTCCATAAGTCTCTTCAATTTCTATGGCTGAATAGGTGCTAGAGGATCATATATCGATTCTGAAGGTTTCATATTCTTCCTCATGCACATCGTCCCATTTGGGCCAATGTGAAGAAAATCTTGTGTTTCAGGAGCACATTTGGAGATACTTGACCTAGTAGGAGATAATATAACCATTTCCTCCCGATAAGATTTTATTCTTTGCAACCTCAATGTTTCCTCTTCATCCTCATCAGAATCCGACAACAGTTCGTTCTCTTCATCCCAAAATTTCCTGGTCACATCCGCAATCAAACTTCCCTCTATCACTTTCGTATTCTTCAAATTTAATCTGATTGTTTGAGCAGCAGGGGTCTCAACTTTTGTCTCGTCCTTCTCTTCCTTTAACTGAGCTGTTTTCTGTTTTCTTAACACAACATCTTTCTGTCTTTTTCCAGCGGCCTCTTTCTTCCTTTTCTCAGCCGCCTCTTTCTTTTTGGTAGCGGCTTCTTTCTTTTTTGACTCAGCCTCGTCCATCTTTTGATAAGCGACCTCCTTCTTTGTTAACTTAGCCTCTTCCTTCTTATCTTGTTTCTGATTTCTGTTGCCACTCTTCAACACACGTACTGGTCCCTTACCAGGAGAAACACCAACGAAATCAACTCGAGAGTTCGCAAACTCCGGAGCTAAATCCTTCTTCACCTCATTTGCCTTGGAAACTTTATCTTCAAAATTTAGTTTAGCTTTCAAACCATCGACTGTTGCCTCACCAAGCTCCATGAATTCACCTTGTTTCTCCTCCAAACCTTTTGCAGGGGTCTTAGCTGTGGGTGAACTATTAACAAACTTTTGTTGTAGATTTTACGGCAGCGATGGGAATGTTATAGATAGGGGTTGGATTTTTTAGAGCTGATAAATGTTTCCGACACTTTCAGGTATCCCTAGTTCTTTCAAACGCTCATCGACTGTATCTCTGATTACTTGAGGAATCATCTTCTAAAACATCTCAAATGTACTGGTCATTTGCCGCATATTAGTAACTATGTCATGCACAACACCTCTACTTTCCACCTCTGTAATTGCGTTTCCTTATGTCTTCTTCTTCTTCTTTTTCCCTACATCAACAACTTTCTTCTGCTTCTTTGTTGGTAGCTCACCTTAAGCCGAAAATTCAGCCTTCCTTCTTTTATTGTTCTTATTCCTCTGCACATCCTAAAAACCACTAACATAGCGATCTGCGTGTATGTTTGTTATCAACTTCACAAGTTGTGGGTCATCTGCTTTATCCGGACATTGAGGAAACAACTCTTTTAAAGACTCTTTCATGACCATATTCCTCACGTGCACCTGCACAACTTAAAACATAACTCAGCCTTCAAAATTTTAAAAAAAACTTAACCATCAAGTAAATAAAAACTATCTAACTCACAACTCAACCACAATTAAAAATAAAAACTAGATATCTCAGCCACCACACAAATAAAAACTAGCTATCAATAACTCGTAACTCACTCACCAAGAAAATAAAAACTGAGTAACTCAGCCGTTAAAGAAGAGATACAAAACGTCTTAACATAACACATCCACCAAATAAATAAAAACTTATTCTGAAACATACCTTGCCATAATTTATGATCTCATCAGAAATGACAGAATCAAAATTTACACGTGTACGACTTCCACACCATCTAAGAAGCAGAATCTCTTTGTCACTTTCTATATTCCAAAAATGCTCTCCGAAACAAGTGACAGATTCATATGCCTAAACCAATAACACGTCCTTCAGGCCATTGATAGTGTATGATTTACCTTCTATACTCAACAACTTAATAGAATTAACAAGAACTTCAAATGCATAACGACCCCATGGATACGCCATCATAGCTTCATCGTCGAATACTCTTTTTTAACTTTCAAAGGGAATCCTAGAATTAGGATGCATAACATAAATACCTATGGCTTGCATATATAACAGCCCCAACCATTTGCGTTTTTCATAACTTCATTTTCGACAAACCTTTAATGCGGTCCTCAATTCTTCTAACTTGGGTCCCATCCCACACGACACATTCAACTCATCCCAAAAAGCTTCGTATTGCTCAAGTTCAAAACATTTCGTTTGCGGTGGGTTTGTGTTTGACCCAGTTATCTCAGCAAATTCGTTCAATCCAAAGCTAATAGGTTTATCATGAACAATACTCCAAATCTCCTTCTTATTCACGCGAAGTTGTTTACAAAGTAGATAATGTAATGTCTTACCGGGCCACACGATCTAGCAATCAACTATCTTGACAATGATTCCAACATGTAACCACTTCAGCTTTTACCACACATCATTACCTATTGCTTCTCTAACTTCCGGGATTTCTCCCAAACGGACATTGTGATTAAACGATTTGTTTTCAAGATTAGAAGCCCCTACAACGTAAAGTTTTGGAGGGTAATTTCGTGTTTGATATTCAGAGGCAGACAGTTGAGCATAGAAAGACAAATATAAATCAGTCAAAAATACAACTAACTCAACTGCGATGGAAAACAAAATCAGCCATAACATAATTAAAACTCAACAACAATAAGATATATAACTCATCCATTGTATAAAATAACTCAGTCACATCAAAATAAAAACCCCAGTCGTATCAGAAATCAAAATCAATCTTAACATTAATCAAACTCAGTCGCATTATATATAAAAATCACTTGCAACATACTGGAGAACACGATGAGGGTGAATACGATTTCGGAGAAGACGACGAGGGCGAAAACTAGAAAAACTAAACCTTTGTTTTTTATTTACTCCGTGTAAAATACTAGAATGTTTAAGAAGATTTGTTTATTATATGTTAAATGAAACTCATACACAAGATAAATGAAACTTAATCACAATGGAAATCAAACTCAGTCGTAACAGAAATCAAACTCAACCACAACATAAATCAAACTCATTCGCAACAGAATCAAACTCATTCACAACATATATCAAAATCAATATCAACTTACCAGAAATTTTGAAGAGGGCAAACAATATGCTTTGGACGATGACGATTTCGGAGAAGACGGCGAGCACGATAGTTAGGTCACTAACCGTTTCTTCCTTAGTTAGGGTAAAATAGTATAGTGTTTAAGAAATTTGAAACATTATATGTAAAATGTTTAAGTGATGTAGAATACGAATTTGTGACATGGATTTGTTAACTAAAAATTAACCAAATTAGGAGAAAACTAAGCAAGAGAGTGAATTGTAATTTACAAGGGTTTAAAACACTCTAGTAATTTTTGAAAGATGTGTGGTATTCTAGCAAGGGTTAAATCCAATGTTTTGAAAACCAACCCGGAGTTCAAACCGGATAATCTTCCGGGTCAGTGGGTTTCTTAGTCAACCGCGGTTCAATAGTTTAATGAATATTTTTATTATTTTATATATATGTCGGTTTATATCTTATATAAATATCTTTTACAAAAAACAAATAAAACCTTGTAATTTCTAACAATTTTGATATAAATTTTTTATTAAATAATAAAAAAATCATGATGAAAAATGTGTAACAATAAATGTGAACTAATAATTAAAAATATAGATCTTAGTATAAAAAAACTAGTATAATAGTATAAAAATATGACAAAATAACTAATGGTAAGAAGAAATAAAATATTACTTTAATCAATTTCATTTATTCTTTTATATTTTTGTTGATTTTTCGGATGACATAGTGAAATATTTAATCAATGTCTAGAAATTCACAAATAGTATATGTTAGTCAATTATATTTATATCAAAATAGTATTTATATACAAATAAAATAGTAATTTTTTATTAATTAGAGTTGCACAATTTTTTATTTTATTAATTAGTATATTAATATGATCCTTCCGATTGATTCGGGTTGCGATTTAACCACGGTTTTTTACTGGATTTTACCGGTTTTTAAGACAAACACGACCCGAATTCGTTGTTGGATACCTATTTTACCGGTTAGACCGCGAGTGCAGGTCGGGTTTCAAAAACACTGATTAAATCCTAACTAACATCTCTCTTAGTCTTAGTTATGGGTTTTCATCACATAAGTTAAACTCTCAATGTCTAAAATCTATTGATTTTTTTTATTAGAACATCTCCAGTATAGAACTCTATATTTTACTCTTTTGGTGCCATGGTTGATTAACATTTGTTTTTTATTTTTTTTTTAACTCATGAGTTATGACATTTGGGTTACAATAAGTGCAGTCTGAATCGGACTGATGTGGTGTGGCCGCTTCTTCTAAATCCGCAGTCGAAATTTGAAGTGCCCGACAATTAAAAAAAGTCATTTTGTAAGGGATAAAATAGCGATGGCACGTCTCAAAGTATTTTGGGGGAACAACTTGTGTCTCTGTCAGGATTTGAATCATTGTGATTTAAATGTATTGTACCCTTTCCTCACCAGTCATCATCTTGTTTTGGCCCAACTTTACATCTCTACACAAATATGATTTTCAAAATATAAACTAAAAAATTGAAACGTTTTCTTCTTAAGAAAACCACAAATTATAAAGGACTTCATGCATGGATTCAATGGTGTTCAGCTTACTCTTCTTAGCCAAAAAAAAAGGTTTCATATAAGCTTCTGTTAGAGAGAGTATCACCTTTTCACTATTTTTGGCAAAAAGCCGTATACAATCTTCCTTTTTAATTAATTTTTAATCAATTTATGCTCAAAGTTTAGTAATGATGTAGCTTCCAATATTTCAATTTTCAATTAGCAAACACCCAAGTGACATAGACAAAACATTAACACACGAGTTAACAGACCCCATAATTTTATTCATTTTATTACAATAAACCATCCAATTTTTCAACACTCCCATTACGATTATCCAACAACAACAACGACTTTTCATCTTTTCCAATTTTTATCATCTCCAAACTTGTTAATCTCATTGCCCTCATCGCTTCCTCTTCCCAGTCTGTTCTCGCTAAAACCGAATACAATATAGAAACCGCGCAAGCCGCTTGAGCAGATAGTAGCCCAAACCATAATCCACTAAAACCAATTTTCAACCAAAACGCTAGTCCCACTGCTACAGGCGTTCCAACAAAATAGAACGAACCAAGATTCACATGTGCTCCAACTGTAGGCCGACCAGTCCCTCTTAAAATCCCACAACCTGTGGTTTGCGGACAATTCCCTAGCTCGCAAAGCCCAACTATTGGCATCACAGAAGCAACCAATACCTTGAGTGGCTCATAGCTAGTGAAAAGTCCAGCCCAATGTTCTTTTAGTACCACAGTCCAAACCACGTTCAATGTGCCTACTACAAATGCACAACCTAAAGCCACGTTCGCAGCTAACTTGGCTTTGTATGGTCTACCTGCACCTAGCTCGTTTCCAACCTACGAAAATTAAACAAAATCAAATCTTAGATTTTAGTTCCTTAAGGCCAAAAGCCCAACCTTTTGTGACATGTAAAGGACAAAGAAAAGGACAAGTGATTTTGTATGAGGTTGAAGAGTGTCATGAGATTGGCAACAATAAAATAGACAACACTTGTCTTACTTTCTTTCAACTACTTTTTTTTTCTAATATTTATTTTTAGGTATGTTAATGTCCAATCACGTAGCACGGCGTGACCTATTATTGGAAGTTGACGCAATATTTTATACAGCCCCCACTTCACTTTGCACGTTTCTCCTCTTCCTTTTACAAAAAGCTAAAAGTATGAGATAATAAGTGAATAACTAAGGCCTTGAGGTCATCTTTAACAACCGAATAAATACACACACATCCACAATTTAACACAATTTTTAAATATCTTTTGAATAATGTTCTTCTACATTTACACGTTCTTTCTTATGTTCTTCCTCCAAAAAAGTACACTATAGGAGTATTAGTATGGCTCTCGGAAATCACATAATTTTTATAAAAAAAACTCATGCCATTCCCAAGTACCAATCTCTCTCTTGAATAACGTTTTTGTCTCATTTACATTGTTACCATACCTTAAAACCTTCAAGTTCCCAGACTTTTAACTTCAAGTACTAAATTAATTAATTAATTACGCCTAAACTCTCCAAACCAATCAAAAGCCAAGAAAACGAGTGTTAGCTAAAAGACGTTTCATCAATTATTAACTTTCAATTTTCAAATCCATATCAATTACTATCAAACTAAGTCAATAGATTAGAATATTCTTACACAACTTAATCAAACTAAGTCAATACTCTTTTGACTCAAAAAATTTAACAAGTCAACCCACAAAACAGAGAATTAAGTCACGTACCCGAGCAGAGACACAACCAGCTAAAGCCATAGGAACAGTATACATAAGACTTGTTGTCTGAATCAAAATCCCAGTCGCAGCCACCGCAAGTTTAGGATTATCCAAGTAACCACCCATCACAATCACTATCTCATACCACCACCACTCCAAACATATCCCCAAACAACTCGGAATCGCCACTCTCATCAACGGTCCTAACCCTCCGATCAACTCAACCACCGACGACGAGGACTGAGACACACCACTAGCTCTCTTCTTCAACCTCCCACTCACCCAAACATAACCAACCAAAAGCATAACCATAATCAAATTCGTAACAACAGAAGCAGTAGCCACACCAGGAACACCCCATCGCTTCACCATCACAAGCCAATAATTCAACGGCACATGGAAAGCTACTGCTGCTAACGTACACCACATCATCGGCTTCGTCACTCGTTGCGATCTTAGATAAACTCGTAACGGTTGAAGCAGAGTATTAGTCAAAAGATCAGGAAGCGCGTAGAGGCAGTACAAAGCTGCAGTAGCGGTTATCTCCGGGTCTTGACCCATGAATAGCATGATGGGTCCAAGGTTGATCCATAGGAGACTGATAGGCACAGAGGCCATCAAGAGAATAACGACCATACGGTGAAGAGAGAGTGAGAGAAGATCCCAGTTTTTGCTTCCGAAGGCTTGACTACAAACTGGCTCGAGACCAGAGGCGAGTCCTACGAGAACTGAGTAGCCTGTGATGTTTGTGAACCCGATTGAGAGAGCTCCTCCAGCGAGCTCGAGGCTACCGAGACGGCCGAGGAAGAGAACGGAGACGACAGCACGAACGTAGACAAGACAGTTCATTGCAGTGATAGGTAAAACCATAGCCCAGAGCTCTTTTAGCTCCTCAATGACTTGAGGAAACGATGGATGTTTATGGGAAGAGAAATCATCTGAATGGTTTTTGTTATCCATTGATTTGATCAAAACAGAGACTTGAGAGGAAGTCACGGGAGGACAAAAAGATGGGAGCTTTAAGGGTGAAACAGAGGAAGACGTGAAACAGGGGAGCTATTAAGGAAAGTGAAAGAAAAATAAAAAAAAAAGGTTAAACGCAGAAAATTAAGATCTGTTCGTTTGCCTCAAAGGGAGAAAGCTGCAATAAATAGAGGAGAAACAGTGTCAAAAATATATATACTTTTCTTTATCACCAAACAAATAAACAAACTATTAAAGGTTAAGAGACTCTAGATGTAACTAAGAGAGCAAGCTCATTGGACAATTTTAATGAGTTCTTAGGGTGTATTTAGAAAGTACTATAAAAGAGAATAAATAAATATTTTAATTAAACAAATACAAAAGTCGGTATTTAAATAAGGTTTTTAAAGCCACTTAAAGGCATGTCCATTGGTTAAGAATCCCATTAACATTATTTTAATTATATATTTGTAAAAAATTTTAACTTAATCAAAAAATTGTCACTATTTTTTAAAAAGTAATTCACAAATCCAATAAAAAGGTCTAAGAGCTAGCTCTTATATTGGTACTTATAGAACCAAATCTTAAGATATAGTTTCATTTTTTAATTATTTTTAACACATATTTACTAAGAACTTTACTTAAGAAATGCCAATGAAAGTGGTCTAAGAGCCGCACACGTGTCGGGTTATAATTGGCTCGGTTGTTTTTTATTTTTTTGGTTTAGGGGTGGGCATTTAAACCGAACCAAATAAATCGAATCGAATTTAGTTCGACTCGGTTTATTCGGTTAGTTCGGTTCAATTCGGCACCATTTTTATTTTAGTTTGGTTTTCGGTTCGGTTCAAGGACAATTTTTTTTACTAAATTACCCGAACCGAACCAAACCGAACAAACAAAAAACCAAAATTAAACTAAAAAATCAAAATTTTAACCGAAATTAAGATTTTCGAACTGTACAAACCGAACTTCAAAAATGAAAAATCGAACCGAACTTCAAAAATTTATCACTTTTCAATAATTAAAAAATTGTTTTAAAAAATAATTTAAAAACCTCTCGGATTCTACCTAATGGACGGCAAAATCAATAAATACAAACAAAATTTCTAAAGTGTATAAAAGTTTGAAAAAAAACTAATAAAAATTAGTTAAGAAACTTTTGAAGGTTTCTCCAATGAAGATGATACAAGCCTCCACACGAAGATTAGTCCACAAAAGAAAAATACCATCTTTGTTTTTTTGGGTTGCACAAGTGAGAGAATCTGCTTGTACACTAGTCAATCACGGATACTATTTGATATTTACCTTTGGGTAAAATCTTCTATAAGCTTGAAAATCTTCCATCTTTGAACTATCGTGAATGGTCACCAAACAAAAGTCTAGATAGATAATTAGAACCCGGGTGAGTACCCTCATCCAAGTTATAGTAATCACCCTATTTTTCATCCCAACTTACATGTGGAGGATCCCTGAAGAGAGGATCATGCAACGTGGCAGACATCCATCCTTAGTCAGTTATTCTCATCTCAGCTTATACATAGGATTTTAAGTTTACAACCATCAAAACGAAAGAAAGATGTTACTGTTGACATTTTACAAAAGTGGTTCTTACAAAGTTAAATATGAATATGACCAACTTGCTGCTATTATGAGCATATAGTCAGACTTTTGTTTGGTGACCATTGTGAGAGCAAATTCCCTCACACCGAAAAATATAAAAAGTGCAAAAATAATCTAGAAATCTGTGTTTTATTTTTGAACTCTCTCTATTATAATCTGTCTAATGTTTACAAATGAATTTTTTGGAACCCCCTCATTTGAGCACCATCACCTCTATTTATAGCCTCACCCCCATTTATGAGCTCTCTTTTAATGGCATTCATTGCAAAGATTTTCTTTTGAATTGTCCACGTAACTGCCAATTTCGTCATAAATGAGGCGTAATTCGCGGCGGTTAATCCGGGGAGTGCTGACTGCTTCTGCTTGTATTGAATCAGCTCTCCTCGTCAGCTCATCTCGCCAGCTCTCCTTGTCAGCACACCTCGTCCGCTCACCTTGCCAGCTCTCTTTGCCAGCATACCTCGTCAGCTCACTTTTCCAGCTCCCTTAATCAGCACACCTCGTCAGCTCACCTTGCCAGCTTTCTTCGCCAGCTCTCCTTGCCAGCTCACCTCACCAGCTCTCCTTGCCAGCTCTCTTAATCAGCTGATATTACTCGGTTTTAATGCATTATAGTGGATATTTATGTCTGTTATTCTGTATTATTCCGAGTGTTTTCCTTGCAAATTGGTATATTTCATGATTTCTAGGTGTTCGGGTCGTTTCGGAGCTTGAAGGAACATTTCAGGACATTTCAGAGCATTTCAGAAGTTTCAGAAGATGGACTAAGTGAAGAGATAATTTGCGCGATCGGGCACATCACTTGCCCGTAGGGTTGCCAGTTCTCCTGTTTGCGCCCAGGAGATCATCGCCTCCCTAGTTCGGACCCGTAGGGTCACCAGTTCTCCGGTTCGCATTCAGCAAACTCTCGCTTCTCTGCTGCGAGGGCAGAAGGTCCTCAGTTCTCCTGCTCGGATCCAATGGATCGTCGCTTTTCCGGTTCGGACCCGTAGGGTCACCAGTTCTTCAATTTGCGTCCAGAAAGCTCTCGCCTCTCTGTTGCAAGGGCGGGACATCCTCAGCTCTCCTACTTGGATCCAGCGGACCGTCGATTCTCCGACTTGAACCTGTAGGGTTTCCAGCTCTCCTGCTCAGATCCAGTGGATCATCGCTTCTCCAGTTCTGACCCGTAGGGTTTCCAGCTCTCCTCCTCGGGTCTAGTGGACTATTGATTCTCCAGTTTGGACCCGTAGGGTTGCCACTTCTTCTGCGGATCCAGTGGATTCTCGCTTCTCCGGTTCAAACCCGTAGGGTTGCCATCTCTCCTGCTCGGATCCAGCAGACCGTCAATTCTCTGGTTCGGATATGCAGGGTTATCAGCTCTCCCACTTGCATCCAAGAGCCCTTCAATTCTCTGGTTTGGGTTCGAAGAATCGCCAGCTCTCCGGTTCGCATCCAGAGAGCTCTCTCCTCTGAATCCACCACCTCATGTGTTCTCCCGGATCAAGACCACCGGCTCGGTTCTCCCATCGGGTTTGTCAGAGCTCCAAGGAGAACCTCCAGATCCGACTGGATATTCGTCAAGGTCATGAGCCGGGTCGTCACATGCTCTTCGTGGCTATTGAAGTGAACGATGAGCGCTTCGCTTGACTCTTTCTGTTTCTCAGCAGATGCCACTAGCGTCGCTAGCATCATCTTCAGCTCTGCTAAGGAGTCCTGGTTCACGACTGAGGCCTCCTTATTCGCTGCGTTAACATGCTGGTTTCCGATCTGAGGATATGTTGATGTCTCCATTCTTATTTTGGGCAGAGTTAACGTTCTTCGGCAAATTTGCATGGATGTTTCATTCTCTCCCCATAGACGGCGCTAAAATGTGAGAGCAAATTCCCTCACACCGAAAAATATGAAAAATGCAAAAAATGATCAAGAAATCTGTGTTTTATTTATGATCTCTCTCTATTACAACCTGTCTAATGTTTACAAATGATTTTTTGGAACCCCCTCATTTGAGTACCACCACATCTATTTATAGCCTCACCTCCATTCATGAGCTCTCTTTTAATGGCATTCATTGCAGAGATTTTCTTTTGAATTCTCCACGTAATTGCCGATTTCGTCATAAATGAGGCGTGATTCGCGGCAGTTAATCTGGGGGTTGCTGACTGCTTTTGCTCGTATTGAATCAGCTCTCCTCGTCATCTCTCCTTGTCAGCTCACCTACCCAGCTCATCTCGCCAGCTCTCCTTGCCAGCATACCTCGTCAGCTCACCTCGCCAGCTCTCCTTGCCAGCTCACCTCTCCAACTTCCTTACTCAGCACACCTTTTCAACTCACCTAGCCAGCTCTCCTCGCTAGCTCTCCTCACCAGCTCTTCTCGCAAGCTCACCTCACCAGCTCTCCTCGCCAGCTCACCTCACCAGCTCTCCTTTCCAGCTCTCTTAATCAGCACACCTCGTCAGCTCACCTTGCCAGCTCTCCTCGCCAGCTCTCCTCACCAGCTCTCCTCGCCAGCTCACCTCACCAGCTCTCTTTGTCAGCTCTCCTCATCAGCTCTCCTCGCCGACTCTCCTCGTGAGCTCTCCTAATGGGCTCACCTCTCTTTACAGACTCACTTCTCCGAAATGGGCTTGAGAAACCCAATTACTTGGTGAGCCGGGTCAAACTCTAGAAATTCGATCCAGGAGAATTTATGCTCCCACAACCATTCCCGCCAAATAGTGCTAAAATATATAGTTAAAAAGATACATATTTTAATATGAAAAATTGTCTATTTAATTTTCAAAACTAACAGTTATTTTTTTTTTTTACTTTAATTTTTTACTTGCATTTAAATTTAGCACTCATTTTTCAATTATGTAATTTTGTTGTGATTTTATTGATTCTTTCAATTTTAATACTTTTATATAGTTATTAAAAAACTCTATCACTTTTGATTATTTTTTTTTTGGATTTTTTACTTTATTGTTAAATAAAAATATAATAATCATATTTACAAAAAAAACATGATTTTATGTCATAACACCAATCAGATTTAGTTTTCTGTCAATCTTTTTTAATTGAAAGCATTCCAATATTGTATTTGCGTAATTTTTTGTTCAAGATTTAGAGTGCTATTTTATATTTTGTTTCATAATATGTGATAACATAGAAAGAAAAAAATATATATCAGAAGAAATGGAGAGCGCTAGAGTTTAGAGACGGCTAGGGTTTCGATAGTGCAAGATGTGTTGATGCTTGACGTGTCGGAAAAGAATCATCCGCCTGGAGAGCCACCATATAAAGGAGTTTTGTATGCACACATGGTGACGAGCAAAGGTGGAGGCGGATTACCAAACCCATCAAACGTCATAGATGATGTGTGTATTGATGAGAGAGTAAAGCTTGGTTTCCCGAATGGTGAAGAAGGGGAACCGGAGATAACAATAGGAGAAGAGGTGTTGACAGCTATGAACGAGATATGGAAGAAGTTTATGATCGTTAAATACTTGGATGTAGTGTTTTTATTGCAATCTTGACTAAAACATTACGTGAATTATGGCGACCAAAGTTGGGTATGTATGTGAAAGAGCTTCCACAAAATTTCCTTATGATTAAATTTGAGGATGAGGAGGAGCACTTATCATCTCTAACATAAGGTCTGTGGAAAGCGTTTGGGAGTTATCTAATGGTGCAGGATTGATATGCAAGTTTTGATCCATTACGCGATGAGATTGTCACCACACCTTTGTGGGTGAGATTGGTGAACATTCCTATCAACTTTTATCATCAGGAGATATTGAAAGATATTGCAAAAGGTTTAGGGAAACCTTTAGAGGTGGATCTAACGACTCTACAACTTGAACGGGCTCGCTTAGCTAGGGTGTGTGTGGAAGTGGACATATCAAAACCGTTGAAGGGGACAATATTAATTAATGGTGAACGATACTTTGTATCATATGAAGGGTTAGTTAATATATTTTCAAGATGTGTTATTTTTGGTCATCTAGCTCAGTCAAGCCCTTATGATGTAGCTGAGAAAACTGCAATTTTGTTGCTTCAAGAGAAACCGATGGAGATTGAACTTAATACGGTCAAAATGATGGTTTTGTATATGTGAGGAGAGCCCTACCTAGAGGAGAGAGGGGACGCAATCATATAAAAAATATGGTGGAAAAATCGAATGAAAAGGTTTCTCAAGAGGTAGTCGGGACGATGAAGAAGACTGGTGCGAATAAGCAACATATCATAACTTTTAATCGCTTTGTTGAGCTTGGTATAAAAAACATCAACGGGAAAAAATGTGTAGTTTGTGAGAATAAGAAGAATGAGAACAAGATGTTTAATGTACCTAGAAAAGTAATGGGTGGTAAAGACAAAAGGGTCATTTGTTAGGCATTACGGCTAAAAGGGAACAGCATTCACAAGCAGGTAGAGAGGAATGGACAGCGGAGCTACGCTAATAAAATGAGTAAAGGTCTAGTGTTTGGCCCAACAAAAGGGAAGGTTGTGCTATCAGATTTGGGGAAGTGTCTCCGAGTAGAGCAAAGCCCACAAGGAAGAGATGGTGTGATAATTATAAAGGAAAAAGAGGTAGAGCTACAGAACCAATTGATTGCTACGAGTGAAGCCCGAGATTCAGCATGTTGTAGTTGCAGAGAATGATTTAAGTGGGAATTCGACGAGAAGTGGAGTAGAGTCTCATGGGTTGGGCGATTCTCCAGCTTAATGGAGTGCCTTAGTAGTCGTTTAATATTGACAATTAAGTTGATGATTGTTTTATTTGGAATTATCGGGAGGGGGAGGGGGCGAATAAACCTACCTTCCTACATTCAATAAGGTATATTGTGAAAAATTTTAAGACGAATATGTTTGAGGTATTTGAAACTCATGCATGTGGTGAGCGAGCAAGGCGTATTTGTTATGGATTAGGGGTTTGAGAACTCATTTTGTGTTGATGAGGTTGGGCAGATTAGTGGTTTATGGTTGTTCTGGAGATGGGAGGTAGTTGCGGTAGACATTTTACACTCGTATACTCATTATATTCATGTGAAGGTGCATCATGGATCAGAGAGTATGCACCTTATTGTAGTCTATATGGCTCCTTCGGTTCGCTGTCGAAGTGGGCTATGGCTGGAACTCAAAGAGTTGCTTTCCCAGATTAGTGAGCCAATAGTGATAGGTGGTAATTTTATCACCATATTGCTGGTTAAGGAGAGATCCAGAGGTAGTGGAAGACTCTGAGTCTCGGCTTATAGATATAGGCTTTCAAGGTGGCCGGTTCACATGGAGGAGGGGAAGATCGAAAATTACTTGGATAGCAAAGAGACTGGACCAAATTTTATGTTGTGATCAAGTGAGAATGAAATGGCAAGATGCGGTTGTGACTCATCTTCCTTTCCTTGCTTCTGACCATGCCCCATTATTTCTACAACTTTTTCCGGATGTACGAAGAGATCATCGTAAGTGGCCATTTCGATTTGAAGCAACTTAGTTGAAGCATGATGGCTTTAAACCATTGGTTGCTAATAATTAGAATACGGAAACTTCAAAGCATGTTGCGTTGGATGAGCTACGAGGGACTTTGAAACATTGGAATAAAGAAGTCTTCTGTAATGTGCATATACATAAGAAGAAGCGAGTGAATACATTAAACGAAGTGCAAGATAATCTACATGGGAACCTTTCAAATGATTTCTTAACAATAAAGTGGAGTTAATGAAGGAGTTGGATGAAGTTATGACACAAGAGGAAATCATTTGGTTTCAAAAATCACGTGAAAGATGGGTGGCTCTTGGTGATCGAAATTCTCAATTCTTTCATACATCTACCATTATACGAAGAAGGAAAAATATGATTGAGATGTTGAGAACGAATGATAATAGGTGGTTGGTAGAGAAAGAGGAGTTGGAGGACCTCACGGTTAATTATTATCACAGTCTCTATTCTATGTACAATGTCGAAGAAGATATGAGACAGCTTCTGATGGATGGGTTCGAACGATTACTAAGTGCGGACATTGATTACCTCGACAAACCTTTTGTCAATGAGGATGTGGAGAAATCTATGAGAAAATTGGCCAGCTATAACTCCCTTGGACCAGACGGGTACCTGTTGATATTCCATCAAGCGTGTTGGGATCTTGTTGGTGATTTGGTTTCACGTTTTGTACTGGATTTTTTTGAGACTGGTTTATTGGCTCACGGGTAGAATGATGTGTTGGTAGTAGACGATTAAGAAATTTCTACCAATAAGTCTTTGTAATGTATTATATAAAATTATGACAAAGATCATGACGGTGATATTGCAAATAATTATGCCGAAGCTAGTGGGTAAGGCATAGTCAAGCTTAATTCCGGGAAGTTTGAGTAAATATAATGTGGTAGTGGTATAGGAAGCGGTGTATTCTATGCGTCGTAAGAAAGGGTATGGATGCTTCTTAAACTAGACGTGGAAAAAGTATACGATATGATAAGGTGGGATTTTTTTGGAGGACACTTTACGGGCGGAAATGCTTCCAGGCAAGTGGGTTAGTTGGATTATGAAGTGTGTGATTGATTCATCTATGACTGTATTGTGGAACGGAGAGAAAACAACACATGTAAGCCATCTTGCGGACTTAGACATGGAGATCCATTGTCTCCATATCTTTTTTTTCTTATGTCTAGAAAGGTTGTGTCATATGATTAAAGTGGTGATTGAAGAGAGAACGTGGAAACTGATTCACATTTTGAGAGGTGGACTAGCTTTATCTCATATTTGCTTTGCTGATGATATTATTTTGTTTGCAGAAACATCGATGGATCAAATAGGTGTGATTAGAAGAGTCCTTGAGTCTTTTTGTGCTGCTTCGGACGTGGGAAATGGAGAGGTTGATCAGTGAGTTAAGTGGTATTTAGATTACACGTGCTTTAGGAAGGTATTTGGGTCTTCTGGTTCTACATAAAATAATGAATAAAGAAACATTTATCTCTGTAGTGGAACGGGTGGCTTTGAAGCTATATGGGTGGAAGGGTCATGTGCTTAGCTTCGCTGGCAGAGTGACACTGTCGAAAGAAATTTTAGCATCTTTTCCAGTGCATACCATGAGTACATTTATTTTACATGTGGCTACAATGGATATGTTGGACAAGTTGACAAAACAATACATTTGGGGAAGTACACCAAACAAGAAGAAACAACATTTGGTGGCTTGGAGTCGGGTGTGTCTGATGTAGCAGAGCTAAGTTAGAGCAAGGTTCTTGTTTGTTGGAGAATTGTCAAGAAACAATGCGATTTTTAACGCGTTGAGAACTCTAAGGTTCTATCCAAGAGAAATAGAGAAAGAGAGTTTCAAAAAGCCTAAAATATTATTAATAAAAACGTGAGTCTCCTACAAACCAACAAAACACTTTATATAGTAGAAAACTTATAAAACCTAGTCACCTAAGGATCACAAAAGATCTGAAACTAAAGCTCATGCAAAGCATTTGAAGTTAAAAAATAAGAAAATAAAGATAAGAAAATAACAAAAGATATAAAAGAAATCAAAAACAAAATCTCGTAACAAATACGAATATGCCCTGCATCAGGTCACCCGAGGTAGAGAAAGATTATCTCTCAAATCTTCGACGTCATCACCAATAACATGAGGAACCAAATGTTTGACGTGAAACACATATGAGCAATGGACATGTGACGGTAATTGAACCCGATATGCGTTAGGATTAATCTTCTCAAGAACGGGTAACAGACCAATGTTACGGGCTTTTAACTTGTTATACTCATGGGACGAAAATCTATCCTTAGAGTCTATATGATGCAATGGAAGCAAATAGTGATCTTTATTAATATAAAAAGGATTCAACACAACTTGTTCAATTCACTATGGGCTATTACAAGTTTAACAATGTATCAATCCTAACAACTATCCCAACTGTGTACGCCACTCTTCCTTCTGGCCTTCAGTCTTCGCACTAAGTCACATCCTTCCCCGAATCCCCTTTAGTCCTTGAAACCAAAAGAGGCATATGTAATTCAATAATTACTTAGTGAGGAAATTTAGATTGCATTAATTGTTTATTTAAGCTGTAGGTTGAATTCGTGCTTATGAAGCCAACTTATCAAACGCGTCCACCCAATCTGTCTGTTGCCTGAATTAAGGGTCTCAGTCTGGTCTGGGTAAGTCTTGGTGGAATCATCTGGTTCCCCAGGCCACTCATCCCAACCGCCTCACCTTGTGTTCAGCCCAAAAAACTGACCGAAATTTCCTGTTTCACCTTAACATACCATTTTTCCTGTGACGAATGCGAACTATGCATGAAATAATTCATGACCATGTAGTCGCATGGACCATCACTTATGAACTTAGCCATTTGAAGTTACAGAACCGCCAAAATGGCTTAGAGATGGAGCCTTGGTCGAAGCCAAGGTCTGTTTGCACTCACATTTGTCTTATGAGGTGAATTCCGCATCAACCCCACCATCGTTCTACCCGGATTGACTAGACTCACGATATGTCCGTCCTATATTCTAATCACGCCTAACTCTTGCTTTTAATCCGCACCAATGCCTTAGTCAAATTTTAGATAATTGCAGTGTGTTGTATGCGCAAAATGAGCCCAAAGAGGTTTTTTTATAGCGTTTGGCCTATAATCACTGAGTCAATTTTTGCTCTTACGAACATACATAAATCTTTTGAACTGGTGCGAGTTTTCCTTAACCGCCCAACCACCCTGCTGGACCCAACTGTCCAGCTAATGTCTAATTCACTTAGCTAACTCAACTGACAAGAACTGACTTGGACTGAACTAAGCTGTGTTCCAGCTGGTCCAACTACCTTAGCTCAATCCTTTAGCTTCCATGAGTTGGATTTGACCCCTTTGAGCTGACCACTTAACCTTTTCCTTAGTCCCTCAGTCTTTCCCTTAGCCATTCGAACATCCCATGTTCTTGGCTAAGTCACACATTCAGTTTCCCTTTACTTGATCATGATCTAGCCTTGATCCGATCTTCGATTTTCTCTTGATTAGATCTTCGATCTTTCCTTGATAGATCCCTAATCCGCTCTTGATGCTTGCTCTTAGCATCTTTGACCATGTTTCCCGTCCATGATCGGTTGAGTATGCGAGCCTTGGATCCAACTAGACCTAGTTTTTCGGCCCAGCCAGCCACCCAACTATACTCATCTCCCTATATAGTCCTTATAATAATTTTCAGACTTCCACCAAGATACATTGAGTATACTTGAGGAGTCACTGGACTATTTATAATTATATAGATAAATTTAAATATAAACAACCCATTTGAAAATTCTATCTTATTTTCTTAACCTAAGTCCTTACACACTTCCTTCGTATTTTCTTTTACCTCGGTTTTACGTTGCTATGGTTCGAGCCACCGAACTTAGGATGTTACAGACACCACCACATACAAAAAGACAAGAAAATGTTGAAAACGAAAAAGTATAAGGAGCGAGGAGAAAAGTCAAAACAGAAAAAAAGTGCAATAACAAAAAGAAAAATAAAGAAAAGAACTCAATGCCAAACGTCGACGAAAAAACAAACGAGGAAAACAATAAAATTCATGAAGATAAAAGTTGAAGAAACACATGTTATCTAAATTTAGAAAATATATCATGTTTACTTAAACAAGCATATTATATGTTTTTGTAAAAATGGAGTTCCTAAATAACTAAAAATTCTGGTGGCACGAGGCAATTGCCTATTTTAATGTGGCAAACGCGGCTATGTTTCTGGCACAAGAAAAATATTAAAATACAATAAGTTTGTAATATATTAAAATTATATACAATATTAAAATCAAAATATTAAGTTCAATGCATCAAAAATGCTTTTTAAGTAGAACCGAGAAGTCGTCGAGAGAAGTTCTCAGGCACGAAAACCAAAGTCACTCCAGAATGAAACTTTTTGATGTCAGCGGCGGCGATTCCCGCCGGCGTCGCCCCCTCTTTCAGCCCTTCATCTCTTCGCTGCAGATCTACTCTTTGTTGTCGTCTCTATTGTTCGTTTCGTTTTGGTTTTGCTCCTGACCGTGCGATGCACCTTAGTGAGTATAGACGATAGGGTCATCGGTCGCAACTGCTTCTGGAGGCTCTTCCTCCTCTCTCTCATGTGGATAAGAGTCTTCGTGTGGCCGCTCCGATTCTGTTTCCAAGGAAACCTGTCGCTATGATCCTTAAGTTAAAGTGCTTGCTGCTTTGCTCCTTGGATCTCTGTCTCAAGCTTGTGACTTCAAGTTGCAATGGAGTCTTCATAAGTATCTGCAAGCTCAGTCTCTTCGGTATGATAGGATCTTTCTCTGCAGGTCTTCATTTAAGGCCAGGTATTCTTCTTTAGACTCTAACCATGCCTCCGTAGTTTTCGCGATCACTTTTGGCCCTGTCACGAGTCCCTTTGAGTCCCTTAATGGCTCCTCTTTTGCGATTGGGCGATGTTGTACTGCTAAGTGCAGAGATTTGGCTCGTTTTCTAAGCATTGTTCGTAAGATCTGGTCTACCGGTCTTAGAGTTTTACTAATTGTTCTTCAGAATTCAAAACTTGGAGTGTGCTTAAATCAGAATAATTGCCACTGTTATATTAGTCTCACTTGGCTCCGGTACGGTATTACCGAGGGTCAAAAAAGCTTATGGATACAGATGGTTCTTATATCTTTCCTCTGGTTTACTGTGCGTGAAGTCTTCACCGACCCGGATCCAGGTTCGTTTTCTAAAGTCGTCTCTCTATTATTGTAAGGTATAGGTTGTTCTCTGTTACCGTCTTCTACGATTGATTCTATTTTACCGTTCTGTGAGGTTGGCTTTCTTTTACCGTCTTGTGCGGTTGTCTCTCGTTTACCGTCTTGTACGGTTGTTACTCTATTAGTGTCTTGTGCGGTTAGCTCTATTTTACCGCCTTGTGCGGTTATGAGATTATTAATTCTGAAAGCTGTCTTTACAATGTATGAAGTAGGAGGTTGCTTGCAAGTGTTGCTCTCGAAAGTACAACTTTGGACAAACCATTCCAAGTTTGAGGCTACTATTGACTATCTCAATGGTCTCCTTAGTGTGTTCATTGTTGTCAAATTTGATTAGTTTATGTATTACAATTTGTATTGTCGTTTTCTACTCTAGGATCTTTTGTATGTGGGAGATTTCATCTCAAAAACTTTAAGTTATAATGAAAAGATAGGTTTAACCAAAAAAAAAAATAGAACCGAGCACATGGTGGTCTGCAGCTAATGACTTTGGCATCCTTAATTCAATTTCCTTTAGTGGGATTAGTGTAAAAATTATTTGTAACAGTTAAAAAAAAAAGAAAAAGAAATATAAAGTAAAAATAAAAAGTGAAACAAGATCATAACAATGTGAAGATTTAGTACCAAAGAATAGATACCCACATATGTAATACATGTAGTTTTTAAGTTAATATTTTTATAATATAGAAAATAATTAATAATAGGAGATTTTGAAAATTTTAAAACTATTCTATTTTATTTTTTCTTTGAAAACTAACGTTTATCTATTATAAAAAATCTATTATATCCATTATAAAAATCCCTAACTAAAATATATTTAACATATCTTAACGTTTAATTATTCTTTGTTAGGAAATAAAACGTTTTGTTGTTGTGATTATTAAAATACCACATTTATCTTATCTCGATAAACATCAACCCTAAAAATAAAAGATTATTTCGTAGTATATATATTGCTCACGTCAAGAGCTACAATAAAACAAGAAACATTCAAGTTCTTCATAAGAAACATAAATAAATTTTGGTTAAACAAAAGTAGATCTTTAGAAGAAATTTGTGGAAAGTTTTTCAGTAGAAATTTACTGATAACTTTAGAACAAGAAGAAATTAGTTTATTTTAATGGTATTGGTCCATCCAATAAAAGGAACCAAATTGGTTTAATTGGGTATTTTTCTTTATAGTTAACATTGGTTTAGCTTAAATGTTTTTTTTTTTTTGAATTTGAAAATAACATATTATCAAACAAATAGAATCTATACGTAAAAAAATATATATTTTTAGTTTATTGTAATAATATATATTTTTATTTTTAATTAATATATTGTGATACTAAAAAATCAGGATAATTTAGTAATATAACTTAGAAAAAGTGTAGTTTTCAATAGAAATTAAAAGTAGTATATTTTTAAAATTCAAGCTGATTTGAAGGTATTTTTTCAAAATTCTTTATTAATAATTATGATTTTAGGCTAAAATTTTTTTAATAGCAAGAAATATGAATTTCTTTTACTAAAATGATTTATTTACTAAAGAATATACACGAAATCGTTTTAAAATAGAACTAGCCAAATCAACAAAAAAGAATAAATATAAAAATACTTATTCAACTTCTACCCGACAATTCTTAAGATGCTAAATTAAAATTTGAATTACCAGTTTTACAATAGAGACATAATCTTGAAATTGTGAATTAACCATAACACAACATTAGCTCAATATTAATTTCTAAAAAAAATAATTTATTGAATGATTATGATCGTTACCATTTTTTAATAAACTAATATTTCGTTGGACAAAATTTTTTACGACTAACGTTGAACAAAAGTATTCTTTTAGCAACTATTTTTTCTAAATGGTCTTAATTCAGAAGTTAGCAACTATTTTTTCTTTAAAACCCAATTAATTTTCGAATACCTATAAAAAAAATTTCCTACTAATTTTCGAACGACCTTTTTCTTTTTAATGAATTTTATTCAACAAAATTTTTAATAAAAGTATTCTTTTAAAATTAAAACTAATCCAAAACTAAACAGGTTATTAAAATATTAAAACTAATCAAAATATAAAACTAATACTCCATTCGTTTCATTTTATTAGAGCATCTCCAAAGACAATACCTCAAATTTGAGATATCACCTTCTTCAGCTTTGAGGTATCATGTGTTTTGCTCCAAAGGAAATCTTCAAATTTTGAGGTATCAAAAATATGTATTTTGCAATATTGCCCAAATTTTTATTAACAATTACGTAATATCCTATAACTTGTAAACAAATATATATCGTTCATCATTCAATTATTAAATATAATATTTAACAATAAAACATTACATAATTTTTAGAAAATATAGAAATAACATCTTAAATAAAATTAATGTTAAAATTTTTTTTGAATAAAATTCAAATATCATACTATTAACTAAAATTCAAACATCTTAAATAAAATTCAAATATCATATTGCTCACATATATGTTCGACCAATTCATTTCGAAGTGATAGATAAGGTTCTTTATTTTTTATCTACAAATTGTGAGATAGAAATTGTTGAAATCGAGTATTTTCGTTCGTTGTCATTTCTACAGTTGGCTCAAGAGCTAATCTTGCATCTCGTATAGGTGCATTTATATCATGTTCGTCTTTGATTATCATGTTATGCATTATAATGCAAGATGTCATTATATCATGTAACACTTCTTTCTTCCGGTAACGTTCAACATCTTTTCGGCATGCTTCTTGTTTTGTTGCAAACAATTGTTTCTTTGGACCTTGTGGTTCACATATAATTTGACCAATAGTTGACATTTCAGATAAATTCCATCAGCTAAATAATAATCCATGGTTTACTATTGTCCTTGAATAATGTAATTAGTTGGAGGAGCAGTACCTTGAGCAAGCTTCGAAAATAGATGCTTTCAAAACATTAATGTTGTTGTTGCTGCATGGCATACCAAAATAAGCATGCCATATCCACACTAAACCCTTTCGAACAATATCATAATTATCTTGGTGGTGGTGGAGGATCAAATTTACGTGATCCGATGTTGTAGTTTTATTTTGTTGTTATAATAATTGTGTGTTATGTAATTTTATTTTGTTGTATCGTTCTCTTTTGTATAAAATTTGTCTTATATTTTTATTTTTTTGTATTGTTGTATTTTATTTTGTTGTATTGTTCTATTTTTATATTATAATTTTATTTTTTATGTTTATAAACATAATATAAAAAACTAATGTACATTTAAAGTAAAACATAAAATATTAGCACTACAATATTTAAAATAAAAATTGAATTATTATTTAAAAGTATAGATAAGTATAGGGACTATAATGCAAAGAAAAGTTGATACCTTAAAATTTGAGGTATTGGACTAACGATACTTCAAATCCTCAAAATTTGAGGTATTGGATTAGTGATACCTCAAATTTGAAGTATCACTAGTCCAATACCTCAAATTTTACATTCTTAAAACTTTTCACTTTTTTGTCTCTACATTTTTTTTTTCTCTCCTAATCTACCCAACCTAAACTAACCTATATTACACCCTTTGGGATTTGAACCCATGCCAAGATCAAAGCCAAGGGACTTACCTCCCACTAGGCCACGAAGAATGGGTTGTCTCTACATTTAATTAGAGAAATAATTATAATGGATTAAAGAAAAATATAAATATAATTGATAAGAAAATTGTTTAAAGAAAAATAAAAATATTTTGGAAACTACAATTAATTGTTTGAATTTTATTTTAATTTTTTAAACAAAATTTTTTATTTTTTATCTTGGATTTTGAAAACAACGAAACAAAATAAAACCTTCAAAACAACTAATAAAACGAAACAATAAAAGTAACTTTTATTTGAAGAAGTTTACAACTTGTGTGTATGGATGCAAGATCCACAACCCGAATGCAAATCTGCTAGCAAATGCCACTTCTGATTGGGCTGTTGTTTCTTCTTTTATTAATATATTTTTCTATGCTGGTTTGTAGACTCATATTATGTGCTACATAATCAATAAAGAGGTTCTTTTCCTGAAAATCTAAGTTTACAGCTAAATGCAACAAATATTCAAATAAATATTTTATTGCGACAAAAAAAAATAAATTCAAATAAATATTTTATTAGGTTATCAAAAGTTATAAAAGTAAGGGTAATTCTCAAAAATACCACCAACAACTAACTTTATTCCAAAAATACCATACACACTCAAAAGTTTCAAAAATACCACAAAATTTGAAATATCTTCAAAACTTCAAATTTAAACCCTAAAACCCCAAAACCAAACCCTACTACCTTTAAAACTAAACCCTAAACTCTATTTAGTGAACCCAAACTTAAAATTTTAAATTCTAAACCCTTAAAAATTACTTTTTATGTTTGTGGTATTTATGGAACATTTGAAAGTGTGTGGTATACTTTAAACTTTTGGGAGATTTTTAGAATTTGAACTTTTTTAAGGTGTTTCAAGGAATTTCTCTAAAAATAAAAATAAAGGAGAACTGAGAAAGAATTTAAGATAGATTTGAAAATAATGTTACTGTATATGACGTGAATGAAAAATTCTGGTGTTTGTATATATAAAAACAATTTCTCACTATTCTTGGACGAAAGCTGATAAAAAAAAAATTAAACCACCATATTCATATATTTTTAAAAATGTATATTTTATTATTTTTTATACAAAATCTTGTCTTTCTATTAAATAAATAATAAAAAATAATTTTGGTCAAAATTTTCTATAGATTGTAAATTTTTTATTTCTAACGAATATTTAAATTACCCAGAAATTTATCCAAAATTTTGGGTTAATTAGCAATAAAGTCAAATAACCAAAAATTTGCTACTATTTCCAAATACTTGTAATTTCATCCAAAATTATCGAAAATCAGTTACAAAATTCCAATCAACTTTTTGATTTAAAATTGTAGTAAAAATAAAACTTGTAAATTATAAATTATGCTACCAATGAAAGTTATAATAAGACTGATTGGTGGCCTTTGTATGAGTATCATCACTATATCACGACCATCCATATTTATCACATATACTGAAATTAAGATTAGTACAAATTGAGTAAAATTATTGTTAAGTTTACAATTTCTCTCCTGCATTTTATTTTCTGCTTTTATACAACTATGTTAAAAGTGTTTTTTTTAATAGATGTGGAATAGATATATAGAAAACGATAAATGTTGACAAAAAAAAAACGATAAACAATACAATATTTAATGTGTTTCATTAAAAGACTATTGTCCACAACAACAAAAAAATGTTTTATGCATGATGGTTGATTGTTTCAAAATAGTTTTAGTTAAAAGATTTATGGTAGACGAATTAAAGATTTTGATCTATCTTATTTTAGGGTTTTATCCTGTAAAGTAACTATATTAAAAGCACAATGAACAAAAAAAATGTGCTTGTTGAAAATAAAACAATATATATTAAATTGATAGAATAATTCTTGATAAAAAAAAGTTATCATTTTTAGATTGTCGCATAGAACTTTCCTATGTAACGGATGATTCCTATGTTAAATTATCTTTCGTTCATAATTTGAGTTGATGTATTTAAATCTGCTATTTATCAAAGTTGAATTGCCTGAATCCAAATCCCTTCCTTTATCGTAAGGGGTTTATGTAGCTATGGAAGGGTTCCACTTCCAACCATGTTAACTTGCTCGAATTAGAGTGTTTTAAGCTATACTATAGTATGGTGGCACATTAAACATAGTATAGTGGTTGGTATAGCTAGTGGCATGACATACTATATTTTTTTAGTTTTTCTTTTTCAAATGCCTTAAAAGCATTTTGCATGCTAAACTCCATTGAATAAACCAAACATCGATTAAAATGCAACAAAGACTTATAATCAATGAGACTCGACTTCCATTGTATTGGGAGTTGGATTCTTACTTCTTAGTCAGGCACGAAGCTGAGACCGTAAGTCTTTCTATAGACTGTGCAATGCAAAACTGACACGTGTGACAGAAAACAGAGGTTACACGTGCGCAGACCCTGACAAAATAAGTGAGGAATGGGTCACATTTATGTCACAAGTTGGGATACCTAAAAGGACTCCTCCACACAAATTTTGTTTTATCCATTTTACAAGATGTTGGTTTTCAAAAACTTTTACTTTTTTTTTGTAAAAAGAAAATAATTATATGAAGACCTTTTTTCCGTCAAATAGCTTTATATTAAAAACGAACTCTGTTGGTGAAAAAAAGAAATTAATTTTAGTAAAATCTTGTGATTAAAACTTGGCTATTGCTAAAATCACATGAGACTTCATATTCAAAAAGGGAAAAATGTAATTTTAATACTCAACTTTCAAAAAGGGGTGAAAAAATCATGAAATTTTCTCTCTCTTAAATAAATATCAAATTTTTTTTCGGATTTCAATTTAAATAACAAATTTTCGTTGACAGACCAATTAAGTACTGCCGTTACGTTGACTAACGGTTGACTTTTAGTCAACTTAACGGCAGTACTTTATTGGTTTGGTCAACGAAAGTTTGTTATTTTTTCAACAATTTCTTAAAGTTTAGTATTTGTTTGACATTTTTATTTTAAATAAAAATAAATATTTAATTTATGTTAATAATATGTTAGTTAAGTGATATTTATGGAAAATTTCTTGTCAAAATAATGAAACAAATTTATCTAATATATAAATTTGAATACTTATATTTTTTTATTATTTTTAATATTTCAAATAAAATATAATTTTGATTCTAGTTTAGTTGATTTAGGTTTGTAATGATTTTTAAATTAAATAAAATTT